>JAKSZT010053881.1:18500694-18733811 GCA_026826555.1 Tolypeutes matacus
TTTTTGTTTGTTTTGTTTTTTTTTTTTTTTTTTTTTTTTTTTTTTTTCAGGAGACACCGGGAACCAAACCGCGACCTCCCATATGGGAGGCGGGCACTCAACGGCTTGAGCCACATCCGCTCTGTAGATCGATTTTTAAATACCATATTGCGAAAAAAGCCTACACTGTGACACAGGCCAAGTGAGGTTTTCATGGGTAGGTAATAGAAGAAATAAGCACTGCTGCAATCAGTATAGGAAAGGAATAGGGAACTGCTGCAAACAGGCAAGCTCCAGTTGAGTTATAGTTGGGACCATGAGCTGCTATAAGGATAAAAGACTTTCTAAAAACCAGTTTACCTGTACCACTTCAGCTGCTCACTATTTCTGGAAATGGATTTCTTTATCGTACTCCTTCAGTACCGTCTGGGTTAGAACACAGACTGCGCTAATAGTTTAAGACGCCGCGATAGAATTCTTATGTAACCATTTACGAGCTGTATGTCCGTGAGCAGGTTAACTCTCCGGAACTTCATCTGTGAAGAGGAGACAATAACAGCCCCTACCTCCCAGGACAACTCTGAGCCGGAAGCACAGCGCTCGACCCTCCACCTTCAGCACTCGGGAAGCCTGCGGGCTTCCCTCCCCGGCCGCTGCGGAGCGGCGTCACGTGGGCGGGGCAGGCTCGTCGGCCGATCGCACGATGTGACGCGCCGCCGGAGGCAGGCCGGGCCCTCAAGATGGCGGCGGGCGCCCCGAGCGGCTCGGCCCGGCAGTAGTGGTGCGACGGGACTCGCTGCTGGGGCCGGCCGCCCCGGGAGTGGCTGCAGCAGCGCCAGGAATCGAGGATGGTAAAATGACCCAGGGAAAGAAGAAGAAACGGGCCGCGAACCGCAGTATCATGCTGGCCAAGAAGATCATCATTAAGGACGGAGGCACGGTGAGCTGGGGTTTCGCGCCGGCGAGCGTCCCTCGGGACCTTCCCCGCACCACCACCCCTCGGATTCTTTTCTGCCCTCAACACCGGCTCTCCAGCCGCCCCTGAGCGCCCCCCCCCCCCCACTTCACCCACACTTCAACGCGGTGGCTGTGTCACCGGCTCCGGTATCCGTAGGCCTCTACTACTGGGTTTTCCTCCCCTGCCCAGCCCGCCCCCTCCGCCTTCCCGGGCCGACCCTCTGAAGCCGTTCGCCTCTCTCACACCTGCCATTCTCTCCTCCGACCGCCTCTGGTGTCCCAGTGTTAGCCCCCACGTGCTCTTCCGCCGCGGAGAGGTATCGCTGCGGGCTCTCGCTTCGCCGCGCTCATCTCTGGGGGGAGTCTCCGCGATCAGGCCCCTAGAAGCTGTCGCTGTGTTTTCGAACGGGGCCGGGAGCAATCCCTGCCGTCCCATATGCTACTGACCGGGTGGCATCTGGGGCGGCGGCCCTGCTGGTGTTCCATAGTACGTTCGCTTTCTTCAACACCGGTCTGCGCCCGCACTCCTGTTGTTAGCCGCATACAGCTCCGTAGACACTGTCAGAAGGTGGGCTTTTCTTGTCACCTCTGCAAGTCAGAGGCGGTAGACACCTGGGGCCTAGATTTAAGTCTGCTACTTTTCAAAGAATAGTCGTCACCTTGTTGTGCCTTAAAATAAGAAATACTAAGTAGAATTGGTCATGGCCTGAGAGTTAGAGGCAGACACTTTGAAAGGAAGACAAGACGGGTTGAGGATAAGAAAACAATTTGGTTTTTAGAAACAGTTGGTATCTCGGTCAACTTGAAGCACTACGCTGTAGTTAACCAGCAAGGGAGTAACATTTTTAATTGAAAAAACTCACTTGTATATATTTTTTATGCTGAGATGCTGCCATTGCTCCACTCTAGTCTTTGTTCCATCCTTAAATTTCACGTTCTGAAATAGAATGGAAGATGAAATAAATGCTTAACTTTCCTGAGAAAAATGGTTTCGTTTATTCCCCTTCTGTTTATATTTTATTGGAGCCCTGGTCAACTGCTAGCACAGTGCTAAATATATAAGTAGTCCACCACCAAATGTTTGCTGAATTGAATTGAAATAAATGATAACTTTCATTTGTAGATGACATTTCAAATCGCACCACAGCCAAAATGCTAAGATTTAGAAAGTTTGGAACTTATGAAACAATTTCACACCATACTTTCAGTGAACTGTCAAACTTAAAGACTTGCTGGATTTGACATTTGGTGAAAAAAGAAACTTTGGACTTCAGGTCCTCAGATCATTTTGTTTTCCTTGATTAATTAAAACATTAGTCTGATTAAATCAATTCTGAATAGTCAGCTCTTTTGATCAAGTTAATAAGAACTATCCGGGGAGAAAAATAGTTTGAAAGACTACTGGTTCCCTTGTCAACAACAGACAAGAACTTGATATTTTATTTTCTTCCTGAATAAATTTCTTCATTTAAAAGAAAATGATATTTAAAATCCATATTCTTTGCAAAAGATTAGAATGACGCAGTAATCAAGAAACACGCCTCTTCCCTTAAGTTCCTGTTTTGTTACTTTTGGGGGTGGGGGTTTGTTTTACAGCAGATGCTATCATTCCAAATTCTGTGAGATTTGGAAGAGATTATTTTTTTATCTTGTTATTTATTAAAGTAGTAAATTCATGGCTCGCTTTAGGATATAGAATACAATTTTCACACCAGCAAATCTGTTTTCGAGAGGGCACATAGAAACAAAATAAATGAAAACTTTTCTTGAGCATTATGGGAATGGGGGTGTTATGATTTCTCATCATTCTCAATCTTTAATGCCTTATGTTCACTCTCCATTCGACAGCACTGGACGCTCCTTTACGATAGGAACTTTGTTTATGCATCTTTGAGTCCCTCAGGACCTAGTACAGGAATTTAAAGTGATAAAACAATATTATTTTGTACTAGCACATTGCTAGATGGTTTTATTATAATTTTATTTATTCCTATAAATAGAGGATATTTGTATTCCTATAAATGTCGGAATAGTTTTGGAGTATTTGTTTTTTAATCTACTCTGTAGCTGTAAATGAAAAAATTATAACTGTGGTAATCATAGAAATTTTAAAATGGTTTTTGCCTTTCTACCTCTCTACTTAAAATTGTTATGAACTTCTTTTAAGAAAGGGAATAAAGGTACTGATTGATCCTCTTCCCTAGTGTTCAACAATGTTAAATTATTTTGCTTTTCCTTCTGTGAGTGACAGCTCTATAAGCTTGTTCAGCTGGCCTTAATATATATGTAAACAAAACTAGTAGTGGTTTTTAAATGACTTTTCAAAAAGTTATAACAGATTTATTATAGTTTTTAACAGATGAAGAAGTGAATTCTAATAAATGAACCAAATTAATCATAAGTTACTAAGTGTTTTTCTTTTCCCAAAAATTGTGTTTCATTCTTCTCTGGAGCCAGGGTAAGGCTAACTAATATGTTGCCCTATTGAGTGGTACATAATTAGGGCAAATTACATAAAGGTGTGTGATTCTGTATCCAAAGTTCTTAACCAGGGTCTTTGTTCACCCTGAAGTTATTTGCTAACTTTTCTTTGATTATACATTTTTCTAGGGAGATTCCCAGAAGGGCCCATTATTCCCAAAAGTTTAAGAACAGTTCTATTTGAAAACGGTGTAAGTAATTAAAGAATAAATTCCACAGGCTAAATTCAGTAAATACTTATTTGATCATCTGCTGTATACCATTTCAGTGAAATGGTTAGTTTGCTTTTTGATGCATCCATATGTGGAAATTTGTTCTTTTGTTATAAGTTTTAAGGTGTGTAACATTTTGATGTATTTTTTATTCAATGCAGACCATTTAGGGGAGCGAATGTGGCTGAAGCAGCTGAGCACCCACCTCCACATGGAAGGTCCCCGGTTTGGTTCCCGGTGCCTCAAAAAAAAAAACAAATATAAATAATTAAAACAAATAAAAAAACAACTCAGGGAAGCCAGTGTAGCTCAGTGTTTGAGCACAGGCTTCCCACAGACAAGGTCCTGGGTTCAATTCCTGGCCCCTGATACCTAAAAAAAAAAAGTGCATTCTGACATATTAGAATAATTCCACTTTTGTTGTTAAATCATTACCAACATAGTACAAGATTGGTTGTAAGCATTCTTGTTAGACACTAAAGTTATTCACATGAGTTAGTCATATCAAAATTAGAATTTTCCTTATAATTTGTTTAAAGTTTCCTTCTTTTTTAGATACAGTCTTATTTTGTGAATACAGTTGTAGGACTGTATCTCTGACAGTGGAAAATGCAGTTTTTTTCCCAAGTGAATCAGTAAAAGGACTTAAAAGGATTTAATAGAAAGCAAAGCATATGTAAATTGCATTGTGGAAGGTATTTGAAAAAAAAGTAAAATTGATATTTCATTTGTAAAATGACAGAGGTTGCAGGATAGCTCTTTGACTGGTTTATGGTTGTTGACTCCTCTTTACTCCTTTACTCAGAAGTTTTTTTTTTTTTAATTTATTCATTTATTTTTTTATTTATTCGGGTCCTGGGAACCGAACCCGGGGCCTCCCATATGGTAAACGGGAGCCCTACTGATTGAGCCACAGCCGCTTCCCTACTCAGAAGTTTAGGTGAGAAGAAAGTTATTTTTCCCAAGTAACCAACCAGTCTTCCTAACATTCTGAGAACTATTTTTGATTTAATTTTTTTCAATTATTTAAAAGTCCTGTAGTGTTATTTTGAGTTGGAACCACCAGTTAAAATAATAGTTGACAAATTTCAGCCAGGGTACATCAAGATCCCAGAAATGGGTTTTGTATCTTTGAGGGCTAGATGTAATAGCTTATTCTTAAAAATGGATCTGCTTTCTCAATAATGTGTAAATACAGTTGTGAATTCTATCACATGAAATACTTTCCCTCCTGAGGGAGTCTTTTTATTTTATTTTATTTTATTTTATTTTTAAACAAAGGATGATAGATAATATTTCATCATTTAGTTTATATATATAAAATTGAGTAATTAGGGATGACACTAAGACCAGTCTTGATTTTAGGCTCCAACTGACATTGGTGCCAGTTTGATTTTTGTGTTGATGGTGGTTTTTTAAATTTTATTTTACCTTTTTAGTATTTACCTTTTTACCACCAGTTTGTGGTCATTTGAGCAGTATAACCCATTAGGTGCTCACAGGCATAAGCACCTAATGTAATGATGGCTTAACTTGATTTAACAGCCATATCTTTTCCTGCTAAGAATGGGGATGGATTTATCAGATTTCCATGGTACTTATATTTTTAAAACAATGCAATCTATGCTTTAAACCTTTTTGATCTCACTAAACTCTTGTTGAGTATTTTTTAAGAAGTGCATTTCCTTCTCTTTTAGGAACAATCTACCCAATATTTTTTTACTTCTGTGATAATATACAAATACTGATTATCTTTCATTTAAAAATTGATCCAGAGCATATTAATAAAATAATTTTAAAATCTCATACTGCAAAGTAAGACAAAATGACTTTTATTAACATAATGATGTGGCTACATATTTATATTTTCAGAAAATTAAGGGTTTTCTTTTTGCTCTACAAATTCTATGCTTGGTTAAAGACAGTGAAGACAAGGAAAACATCACTTGACTCTGCCAAAAGAGGAAAGATGATACCAAATATTAGTCATGCCATAATGTATCAGGATCTCAGGAAAGCAGCTTTATAGTTCACAGTATTTTCTACGGAAACTTTTTTTTTAAATTTTTTTTATTTATTCATTTATCCCCCCCTTGCTGCTTGTGCTCGCTGGGTCAGCTAACCACGCCGTGCGGGCGGGCTTGCCTTCACCAGGAGGCCCCGGGAACCGAACCCGGGGCCTCCCATATGGTAAACGGGAGCCCTACTGATTGAGCCACAGCCTCTTCCCCAGAAACTTTTTTTTTTGTCTTTCCATGAAAAGTTCCAGTTCTTAGATAGCTACATTTAAGCATCTTTGCCTTATTTGTGTGTGAGACTTACTATAAATTATTTCAGTCAGGTAGGTATTGTTCAGAGAAAATCCAGTGTTTCTTTCTGAAAATACATTTTACCCTCAATGTTGATTGATAGCTTGTCAGAGTATTAAATTCTAGGTTCAAAATTACTCTCCCTCATGTTTACATTTTGATTTTTGTCATGTTTTATTCTTCCCAACTTTTTATTTTTAGAATTTTCAAAACTATAGAAAATTTACAAGAATAGCACAATGAACATTCATTTACATATCATGTAGATTAATTCATCAGTTAACATTTTGCCACATTTGCTTTTCTCTTTTTCTCTGTATGTATACACTCATTTTTTCCCCCTGAACCATTTAGGAGTTAGTGTAGACATCATAATGCTTTATCTCTTAAAACCTTCACATTGAGGCTGTTTTCCCACATAACCATAATCAATAACAATAAAGTTACCACTTTGAGAAAATCTAGCATTAATATACTATCATGTGTTAGATAGTCAATATTTACATTTCCCCATTGTCCCAATATAATCCTTTATAGCTGTCTTATTTTTGAAGCAAGATCTAATCATTACATTAAACTGGTTTTAGAATTGCTTTTTTTTTTTTTTGATAGTGGCATTTTGGAGAAGTCCAAGTTAATTGTTTTGGAGACTCAGTTTGGCTCTTCTCATTGTTTCCTCACAAGACAGCATCCTATTTAATAAATAGGATTATAATGGAGTTATAATGTCAAGATATTGGTGGAACAACTTCTGTCTCCTGGCCAGTAATCTACATAAACAAACCCCTTGTTCACTGATAAGAAAACAATATACGTTGCTAAAGCCACTATCTTACATGATAACTGCTGGATTCATTAATATTGATTGTGCAATAGTAGACTTCAAATTTTAGAACTAGATGGGGACTTGGGATAAGAGATTAATAGCCTATCCCTTACTGTTCAGAGAGATAAAGTGACTTTCTTAATTCAATAGGACTTTAAATGAATTCGTGGACATTAAAATCCACTATATATTAGACATTGTGCTATGCATTGGGATACTAAAACAGTACACTTAAGAATTTAATAGTCTGTGGCAATGTATGCAGTGATTAAAATTTGGGCTCTGGAGTCGGACTGCCTGGATTGACTCTGCTCCGTCTCTTATTTGCAGTATAACTGCATGGACTGTAAAATGGAGATGATCATATCTAACTTGAAAGGGTTTTAGGAAGAGCAAATAAGATTATAAATATAAACCAGTGTAAGTCTTTTATTTTAATCTAGTATATGTGTATTAACTTGTGTAATAGATGATAGTGGTGAGCTATCAGAGTGTAGAGGAGGGAAGTAATTGCAAGTTTAGTTAATGAATATACTGTTTTTTTAAGTGTTTATGTACAATGTACTGAATACCTATAGTGATAGGTAGAAGAGACATAAAGAAACTCTGTTCAGTTCTACTAACATTTGTTAAGCACCTTTGTGGTATGCATGTGCTAGATTGACAGATACATAGAAGAATAAAGCCCAGGGAGCTTTATTTATACTTGAGGGAGCATGAGCTTGAAAAAGGTGAGTTAGGCCAAATAAATTGAAATAAGTACCTTACATAGCAAAATGAACCTTTATAGAAGTTATCTAGTTTTATATGCTAAAAGTAGATTTTAAAAGTCTTAGCCAGATTCCATACCAGTGCAAGGTGTTGGAGGTGGGGTGGCATATGGGAATCCTGTATTTTTTTTTTTTAACTTTATTTTGTACATTTAATAATTGAAAATATAAACAATTAAAAACTAAAAAGTAAACACAGATGAATTAATATATACATTTCTCAATTAAATGTAATGGTTACATATAAATTTTTTTTTTTAATCAAACAATATATTACACAATATATTTGGTTCATAGTAACGCATTCATACAGTATTTGTCCTTCTGTGTCTGGCTTGCTTCACTCAACATAATGTCCTCCAGGTTCATCCATGTTGCCATATGCTTTATGACTTCATTTCTTCTTACAGCTGCATAATATTCCATCGTGTGAATAGACCACAGTTTGTTTATCCATTCATCTGTTGATGGACACCTGGGTTCTTTCCAACTTTTGGCAATGGTGAATAATGTTGCTATGAACATCGGTGTGCAGATGTCTGTTGGTGTCACTGCTCTCAGTTCTTCTGGGTATATACCCAGTAGTGGTATTGCAGGGTCACGTGGCAAGTATATATTCAACTTCTTTAGGAACTGCCAAACAGTCCTCCATAGTGGTTGTACCATCCTGCATTCCCACCAACAGTGAAGAAGTGTTCCTATCTCTCCACATCCTCTCCAACACTTGTAGTTCTCTGTCTTTTTAATGGTGGCCATTCTGATAGGTGTAAAATGATATCTCATTGTAGTTTTGATTTGCATTTCCCTAATCATGAGTGATGTGGAGCATTTCTTCATGTGTTTTTTTTGCCATTTGTATTTCTTCTTCGGAGAAATGTCTATTCAAGTCTTTTGCCCATTTTTTAATTGGGTCATTTGTTTTTTTATTGTTGAGTTGTAACATCTCTTTATATATCCTGGATATTAAACCCTTATCAGATATGTGATTTCCAAATGTTTTTTCCCATTGAGTCGGCTGACTTTTCACCCTTCTGACAAAGTCCTGTGAGGTGCAAAAGTGTTTAATTTTGAGGAGGTCCCATTTATCTACTTTTTCTTTTGTTGCACGTGCTTTGGGTGTAGGATTCAAGAAACCACCACCTACTACAAGGTCTTGGAGATGTTTCCCTACGTTTTCTTCTAGTAGTTTTATGGTCCTGGCTTTTATATTTAGATCTTTGATCCATTTTGAGTTAATTCTTGTATAGGGGGTGAGATAGGGGTCCTCTTTCATTCTTTTGGTTATAGATATCCAGTTCTCCCAACACCATTTGTTGAAGAGACTGTTTTTGGGAATCCTGTATTTTAAACATGATTGTTCTGTAAACCTACTTCTTTTTTTTATTATTAAAAAAAAAAAAAAGGCTCAGCCGCAAGCCTGGATGATTAAATCATAATCCATCACCAATAGGTATGATTTGCAAGTGGATTGGGGGCAGGAGGAGGGTTTGAAGTGGTAGCAAAAGAGATTAGCCCTGATTTCTGAGCTTGAAGTCAGAGAGTACTACCATGGAACTATTTCTCATGTCTGTAAGAGAGAAACATTAGCTGAATGGACTTATGGTATAGTAATTAATTTGATTTTGGGCAGCATATCTTGGCATTTGATAATGTAGGTTGGGTATGTGTTAGTGTGTTCAGATTTATCTCCTTCAGAATTTTTCACTCCCTCTTAAAGTTCTCTTGAGCATCCTTAAACGTCATCTCTGATATGATCTCTTATGATCTGAATGCTCTACCCATGACACTGCAGACCACTTCCTGGTCAAATATTTGCCCCCTTGTTCACCACCTGTCCCCCTCTAGAAGTCTCTTAGGTCAAAGTTGTACCCGGGAGTTTTCTTAAATCCAAATCAGAAAAATACTTTTAAAATTTGTCAATTTTAATAAGATGTTGTGTTACTTTTAAATTCATTTAAAATAGAAGACATGAATATAGATACAGTGCAGTTATCAAAATTACCAGTGCTGTAAGCACAAGCAAATATCCCTCCCCCTTTCCTGCTTTTTTTCTAATCAATAATATACCTTTTCCTCCTGGAAAATATTATGCGGGACTGGTTTAGGAGGGACAAGTATCTACAGCTACCTATCTTTTTCCTTTTTGGTTTTAAATAGTTTTTCTCTTAAATAAGCAAAACATTTTCCTCATATTTAAATTACCAAACTAAAGTTTATTAGAGAAGATTTAGAATATGCAGAACAGCATATTAAACATTAGGTGACTTACAAAATCACTACCCAATATAAACACTGCTAATATTGAGGTAAGTTTTTGTTTTCATTTTCATAGTTTAAATTACCCTATATAAACAATTTTATATCCTGCTTTGAGTTTTTTTAATTTAACATTGCTATAAACATTTGTACATGACATTAAAAATTATCCACAAACATTTTTTGCTGCATATTTTTCCATCTGATTTATGTACTGTATTTTATTATAGGATATGTAACTAAAGGTTGAACATTGAGATTTCCATTTTTCCTACTATAAATGATTCTGCCGTGAATATCTGTGTAGTAGAGCTTATTCTGAACGGTTGATGATTTCCTTAGCCTATTTTTTAAAATTACTTGTTAATGTCCTTTATATTTTTAAATAATATCTTAGTGCTTTTATATTGGTTTTTATGAATGTTTCCCCTAGTTAAGATGTTAATCTTTTTTTATGTCTTGCATAATCTTCCTTAATTTGTTTGTTTTTTTTTTTAAAGCTTTATTTTATTTATCCACCCCCACCCCGCACCCCCGCGCCCTTGGTCCTTGTTGTTTGCACTCGCTGTCTGCTCGTGTTCTTTTTAAGAGGCACCAGGAACCAAACCCGGGACCTCCCATGTGGGAGGAAGGTGCCCAATTGCTGGAGCCACCTCCGCTCCCTGCTTGTTGTGTCTCTCATTGTGTTTCCTTGTTGTGTCTCTTCGTTGCGTCATCTTATTGCATCAGCTCGCTGTCTTGCTCATCTTCTTTAGGAGGCACCAGGAACCAAACCCGGGACCTCCCGTATGGTAGGCAGGTGTTTGAGCCATATCTGCTTCCATTGTTTGCCTTTTAAATGTGGCAAATGTTCATGATTTTCTCCAACTAATAGCCTAAAACTAAATTCTTGTCTTTCTTGCTTTATTCTTTCCTCACTGTCCAGGGGACCAAGCCAGAAACTGAAAGCTTTTCATCTTTGATTTTCCCTTGCCCTATTCTCCTATAGTCAACTACAGAGTTCTCTTGATTCCATCTAATGTTTTGTGTCTGTTCACTTGGCTCCATCCCTACTGTCATTATCTTATGACTTCTGTTCTTCCCAACTCCCTTTCAACTCATTTGCCATCCTGCAGTGAAAGTTACACTTCTAGAAAGACAATCTTGCAACATTACTCTCTTGCTTTAACCTTCTGCCTTCAGGTTAAAGGCCTAAGTATTTAATGTAACTTAAAAGTCTTTTTTGATTTGGCCTTTTCTCACCTCCCCAGCCTCAACTTTTACCATTTTCCTCCTTAGATATCAAATAGTGAAATAAGCCATAATGTCTCCTGTCTTCTGGTAGATGAGGTAACTCAGATACTCCTGGCCATCAAACTCTTCCCCCTCTGTACCCCCTCCACAGTTCCCCTTCCACTTGACATCTTTCCCAATGAACTTTTGGTGTCAGTTAGATAATACCTCCTCTGGGAAGGGAAGCCTTTCCTAATTAAAGAGCTCTTCACCTAAACAGAGAGCCAGTTTTAACACATACTTTTCTTCTAGACTTTTTGTCTCTTTGCATATTTATACATGTAATTATCATCTTACTTTTTATCAGCATTTTCCAAACAGTGTTCCAAGGAACTCAGGTATGCCATGAAATCTGTGTTATGTGAAAGAAGGGCTCCAGTTGTCAAGTTTGGAAAACAGTACATACTACATCTTCTTCCTGAAGATTTATAATATAAATTGGCATGCTAAAGGTTCTGAGACGTTCTACCAGGCATTCTACTAAGTGCTATGTTTATGTGGTGGTGCTTACCAAATTCTGTAGACATTTTTCTGACCTTATCTTACTATGCCTGCTCTATTTGATATACTTCATACTCTCCAGATAATCTTACTTATTTTCGTGGTTTCAAACATCACATTTGCTAATTGTTTTAATCAGGGCTCAGGGACAATGGAAATGTTTGGAGTTAAAGGGGCAATCTCTTAGAAACAGACCCTGAAGTAAGTCTGAACCTGTTGGGTGAAAAGGAGCTGGGAGGCTACCAGCTCCTACCCCTAGATATCCAACCTAAAAACTTGGAGTCATTCTTGACTCTCCCTCCCACATTTATCAAGTTCTGCCAATTTCAAATCCTAAATCCTTATCTGTTCTCTCCACTCCAGAGCCAATACCACTCCCTTATTTCATGCCCTCATTATCTCTTGCTTGAGCGGATTCAAATAGCCCCCTTGTACATGTTCCACATCCTCCACAAACTCACCAGTGCAATGTATTGAAAAAATGCATGTCTGATTACACCATTCTCCTTATTGAAACCCTTTCATGGTTTCATATGTCTCTGAGGTAAAGGTGAGAAACTTCTCACCAAAGCTTAGTGGCTACCTATCTATTCCGCTGCTTCTTCACTCCATGATTAGAACTCTTTCTTCAGTGGCTTTAAACTGTCAAGGCCTTGTCTCCTTTATCATCGCTTTCTCTTATATGACTTTGACTACTTCCTTTTCTTACAATACGCTTTCCTTGCTTCCTGAACTCTCTTTTGTTATACAAAAACACGTAATTATAGTGAAGTTTCTTCCCTAGACTGTAAATTCCTTAAGGTCATTTATTTTTGTAATAGGTACTTTGCAAATATTTGTTGAATGAATGAGCTCTATACAGGTTCATTTCCAGAGTAATCCTTCAGATTCTGTTACCACCACCACCACTCCATTGTCTCAAGTTCTTCCATTGCAAATTCTCTAACTTAAGGGTTTTCTCAAACCTAAATTCTACAGGTTGGGAGAGACACCTATTTTAAATTATGATTATTTTTAGCGTAGAGAGAAATCAAAACACTTAATATTTCAGCATAAGGCTACTGAATATATTTTAAAACTTAAGTATGACATTGTAATCTATTAACTTGCATGCAAGTCTTAAAACATTTCTAGCAGCAGTATAAACTTAATTTTGTATACTCTTTCTTGTGTATATCAGAGCCCAACTCTCTTACCTATTACTCCGATACTCTTCTGCTTTTATGTTAATATCCGTTATTATTTTTGCCACATGCTTCAGTTAAAATGATTTGGTGGGCAGCAGTCTCCTAATAACTGCCCTCAGTTTGCCCACCTTTAAACCATCTGCTACATCTTTGTTAGAATTATCTTTCTTAAAACTTTCATCTTATCATGTGTCTTACTTAACACCCTTTAAAGAGTACCCATTGTCTTCAGAATTAAATGTAGACTTATCATGAAAGTTAGTCCTTGTGAGCCCCACCTCGTCTCTCAAAACTCCCCAGTGTGTAGCCCATGCTCTAGTTGTACTGAACTTCATATGAGTCCTGTAATACCTCATGCTCTCAATTTTCCATTGCATCCTTTGAGCCTCTTCTTCCCTCACATTCCCCTCCCCACCCTAGACTCTGTGTGTTCCCATTGCACAGAGTGCTTACTGAAATATATCTATTTCCTTGTCAGTCCCTGTCACTTAATTATCAGCTTCTTGAGGACAGGGGCAGTGAATGTCCAGATGTTTGACACAGTGCTCAATTTACATGTATGTGTTTAATAAATATTTGTTGACTGTTGTCATTGTTGTTAGCAATTCTGGAATCTACTGACTGGTTTGTTAACTTTTTATCAATCTGTTTTTATAGCCTCAAGGAATAGGTTCTCCTAGTGTTTATCATGCAGTTATCGTCATCTTTTTGGAGTTTTTTGCTTGGGGATTATTGACAGCACCCACCTTGGTGGTAAGTATTTTTAATTTATCTGTCATTGATTCTAAAAATCTTTTCTTCTTCAGTCACAGAGGGAAAAAAAAGTCCCTTTTTCTTTTCCATGATTAATTCTCTCACCAATATTATCAACCCTCCAGTATTCCTATTCTACTTCTTTAGTTGTCTGTCTTTTCTAAACTTCCCTTCTCCTTTACTTTTTTTGGGGGTATGAGGCAGGATGTAAATCTTCTGATGAACACTGGATATGTTTAAGCAGAGGGTCAATGACCATCCTGATTGAATGGGGGTAAGGGATTCCTCTACTGAGTGATAGGTTTAGGAAAGATGATGTTGATGGCCCTGGATCACTCAACGGAATTATTTTAAGATTCATTCCTGTGGTGTTTTCTAGCTACAAGATTCTTTTAGTTTAGGCTACGGATCTAGGACGTAACTATGGAGAAAGGTGATTATTTCATAGGCAAAAACTGATTTTACCCAAATTTGGAATTCCCAGGTTTGGAACCTTAGAAAAAATCTCCCTGCCAGACTAAACAACTCAGGTTATAGCTAGTTTTCTCCTTTTGGTATAGATGAGGAGCATGGAATGAAGGAAGGGACAATTGTGGTAGAAGTCTATAGCATCTTGAAGGTGTAGTTAGAGTAAATATACTGCTTACTAAATCCCAGAAGAGTAGAATTGAGATACTTCATTTTATTTTCATGAGCTTGCTCATTGCTATTCAAAAGAAGAGGAGGCTTTTATAAGAAGGTTGTTTATTTTTAAATTGAGTTATCATATGAATAGATTGTACTAGTCTAATTAGAAAAATTTACATTCCCTGTTTCTTGGCATATTTATTATACAGTTAAATAATTTTTACATAAAATGTTGATGTTTATCAGCTATTTTGAATATACATATTCATAAACATTGCTATAAAAGGATTCAGAAAAGAAAGTCCTCAAATATTCTTTTTGTGATAAACCAAGTTAAAATAGCTCTATGAATAATTGACATAATTATAAGAATTGTGATTTGAATATGTTTTGATTGAACTCTTTTCATTTTTTAAGAATTATAGCTTATTTACGTATAATGGCTCATGAGTTCAGTAAAAATGAATATTCAAAATAATTGGAAGGTGGTCTTTTTAAATAGAAAATAAAATTATTTTAGTTAAATTATTTCTGATGGAAATCTTTTAAAAATTCATTTGCACATTTCCTGCTTTCATAATTCAACTATGTTGAATTGTAACTTATTCAAGATGATGCAAGTTCATCATTGTGACATGCTTAACTTCTTTATATTGTAATGACCTGATGTCAAGTGTTCTTGAGGTGCTGTAGTAGCTATGTGGTCTCACACCTTTGTATTAACTTTCCTAATGTTGCAGAGTGCATATTTACAATCGACTACAATTTAACATGTAAACCTATCTGGTAGTTGTGCCCAGGCACAGTCCTAAGCACTTTAAACACATTATCATTCTTAATCCTTACAGGCACCTTATGAATGATGAAGAAACTGAGACTTAGAAAAGTTAAGCAACTGGGTCAGATGTGGCTCAACTGGTTGGGCTTCCGTCTCCCATATGGAGGGACCCGGGTTCGATCCCCGGGACCTCCCGTTAAAAAAAAAAAAAAAAAGAAAAGAAAAGAAAAGTTAAGCAACTTGGTTGCTACTGTGATGGTAAACTGCTTGACTCCAGTGCTCAGACCTGTAGGGGATACTGGTAATAGTGGATCATACCCATGTGTTAGGTAGTTGAGGTTATCAGCAGCCCACCATTAGCTAACGAGGAGTATTAAAATGTGGATAAACTGTTAGTAAGCCTTTAAAATAGTTTTTTAAATGATATTTCCACATTTTGTCAGGTTTTGAAGTGTGTATAACAATTTTAATAATTTGCTTCTAGCTTATATATATTTTTTTGTGGTATAATTTTTTTTGTTGGGACAATAGGAGACTATCTTTAAAAAAAACAAGGACTACAGTTAATTAGGTATAAAGAATTGGGAAAACGAACTTAACTTATGGGAAACTAACTTTGTGCCTAATATATTCTTAATTATTTTTGTTAATTGAAAAAAATAGATAGTACCTTTTATTTTGTTTGTTTTCTTACTTTTTAAAATACTGAGTTGAATTTTAGGTAGAAAAATGAAAGATGCTAATTTGGAGGGACTTAATGAAATTTTGTGGGTTTTTCTTTTTTGCTAGTCTTGGCTGCATTTTTTAGAATAATTAGTATAACATTGCTAATTATTTGATTTAGAGGAAGACTTTTTTTTTCATGACTCTTAAAAGTAACTCTTAATATCCATGTTTAATCTTTATACTTGAATTTTGAATGGCAAAGTGATGAGTTTCATTTAGTAGGGGTACTTGTCTGTAAGATTATCATATTTGTAATTCTTTACCTTTTTTCACATTTTGATTATATTTTTAAAATCAAGCATCTTCTCAGGAAAAAAAGTTTAAATATTAATGAATATTCAGTTTTATTTCTTCTCATTTTCTTATCTGTAATGTATACATGTTTTTGGATAATCACAGTTTTTATGTTCTGCATTTTTCTTTTAATTTATATAGGGGGAGATGGCAGAGATTTAGGCAAAATAAGAATTGGGTTGTAAAGAGATTAGATTGAAATGTGTCTAGATGATGAGATTTGTTATGTTCCGGGTACTTTGAAGGCCTTTGGGAATAGAGCAGCAAGAATCTTTCAGTTATCACTCAGGAAAACTCAGTGCACAGTGGGACATGTGTACATCTGTTTCTACACATCTCTCTGTATATTATATCTGTTTTTTTTATAATTAGGGACACAATGGATACCTATTGTAAAACAATTAGATGATATAGAAATATATAAGTAGGAAATGAAAGTTCTCCCCAATCCCACCCCTCTAGGCATCCATCAGTGTTTGCTAAGAATCAGGCTTGGCTTTACCTTTTTAACTTTAGGACAGAATAACCAGGAGATGAGCATTTCCAGCAGTTAGAATGTGATATCTATTAGTTCAGTGGTTTTTAACCAAGGGAAGTTTTTCAAAATAACTGAGCCTCACAGCTTGCTTTGCTAAAATCAGAATCCTCAAAGGAAGGTCTGGATATCTGTATTTCTTTTAGAAGTAACTGTTACATATATAGTACATATCACAAATTAAGAACCAATACACTGATTCAATATGAGATTTTTAAAAAGGTTTCACTCATTTTGAGGCTTTTTGCTATCAAATTATGTTGGTTGTTATGGAGGGGTGGGTTTCCAGGGGTTGTGCTTGGTGTAGTAAATATTTTTAGTAGTCTGTCAACCTTTAAACACATTGCATTAGGTTCTTAGGTATTTTGAAACTCATTAAATGTGCCTGCTGGAGAATCAGAGATCTTAGCAGTCATTTAAAAAGAGAAAATGAGGATGAAGATACAATTCATTATATTTATACATTTTAAGTCAATAATTCTTTCTTCCCATACATAGTTCTCTTGGGCTTCCGAAAATTAATCGTTTGTTTCAGCATTTTTTCACTAAAGGTATTCTTTGATCAATTCATTTAATAGGTAGAAAACTTTGAGACATATTAAGTATGATAAATGGTTTGTTTTTGGATTTAAGGTAGCCTTAATTTTAAAAATTAATATAAATTTATAAGATATATTTTTCCATTTCATGTGATTGTAATTATCTTTGAGTTTAAGCTTTAATAGAACACAGTCAAAGAATAACATGTGGGTTGCCTGCCCAGGAAAGGATGTTGAAGTCTCTATCAACAAGGCGTTTTAAGTTAGCTACAAGGAATTTCATACTGATACCTATTTTTAAGGACTAAAATCTAACACTGTAAGAGGTTGGGAATATGTGATTGGTTCATAGTGGATGTTCAATCAGTGATTATTAATTGATTAAATAACACAATAGCTAGATAAAGAGAATTAATGGCAATAGGTCTAAGGATCTATATTGCTAAGGGGTGACTTCAAAATTTTTCACAATCCCATGTGTATTAGTCAGCCAAAGGGGTGCTGATGCAAAATACCAGAAATCTGTTGGCTTTTATAAAGTGTATTTATTTGGGGTAGAAGCTTACAGTTACCAGGTCATAAAGTATAAGTTTCTTCCCTCACCAAAGTCATGTGTTGGAGCAAGGTGGTTGCCAGTATCTGTAAAGGTTCAGGCTTCCTCTTCCTCTAAATGCTCTGTGGTCCTAGCTTCTTCCAATATCAGCTGTAGGCTAGGAAAAGTTCCGTCCCTCTCATGAGCTCATTTCTCTCCAGACTCAGCTGCTCAAGGCTCTGGTCTCTGTAGCTGCAAACTGTCAGACAAACAGCTCTTTTTTCTTCCCGGGGCCTTTGCCATGTCTAATGGAGCCTTCTCTGTTTCCTCACTGCTTCTCTGTGTTATTCTGCATGTTTACATCCCAGGGCTCCACCTCAAAAACTCTCACTCTCTTCTCTGCCGAGTAGTTTTCTCTGTGAGTCCCCTCCCACCAAGTGGGGCGGGAGCTCAACGTCCTACTGATGTGGCCTAATCAAAGCCCTAATCACAACTCAATCAAGTAAAAGTGAAACTTCTGAATCCAATACAATCTAATATGCCCAGACCAGTTCACAAACATAATCCAATATCTATTTTTGGAGTTCATAAACAATATCAAACTGCTACACCATGGTTCTGGAAATATTAGGCCAATGTTTGGTCCAAGTTACTAGAGGTACATTTCATGTTTTGGAACAAGACCTGTGCTCATTTCTTTCCATCAGCATCTCCTCTGTGTAAATGGTTTAGAATCCTTTGCTACAGGAATAGTCCCAAGGCACTATTAAAGTTCTTAAAAATGTTAAGATCCATAAAATTTCTTGGAAAATTTTTTCCCTATTCAGCTCTAAAATCCAGGTTCAAAGATCCTCACAGATCGAAACCCCTTATGGTATTTGGGTTACTTGTTATGTTTGTCTCCATGTTAAAATTTTGTTAGAAAATAGAACATGGGTTTTTGTTTATGATAATTTTAACTACTCTTCTTGAGGGGCTATTGACGGCTTTTCTTTTCTATCACTAGCTAAATCAATTTGATGGCATAATTGTCTTGTTTTTAAAAACAATATTGTCAATTACAGACATTTAATGAACACAATTAGCACTTGCAAAACACTCAGAGATACTAAAAAAAGACATCAATTTATTAAATACAAATATAGTGGATAGTGTGCCTGTCTTTAATAGTTTGAAATATAGTTAGAAATATTTGTTAAATATATGAAGAGCTGTAAAATACAATAACTCAGTATTGTAAAAGAAGAAATGTCCCAAGAACAGTAAGTGACTAGCTGTTAAGTGAGTGCTATAACTTATTTTTTAAGTTAATAGATTTTTTTATTTACAGAATTCAATGTGATTATTCCACTGTTTAATTATCGAAGTCAACTTAGTTCCCCTGAAGCTTGAAACAAGATTTGTCATCATGAGAGCCCCTTTAAAAAGAATCCACAACTGTTTCCAGTCAGCCTTGTCAAAATTCTTTTAGATGGGCTTCTTTTCATCTCCACTTGTGTGTGGGCAAACTGATGTATGCTTCAGAAACTCCCCACCTATTTACTAGAATTCTTGGATCCTAATTTCTTCAAGTTATTCACTTTAGGTCCTTTAGAATCAGAATTGGTAGATCTGTGTGGTTCAAAATTTTGGAACACCTAGAAAAACCGAATTTGTTTTTATTGATGATCACACCAATCTGGACAGTATTGGAAAAACTATAGAAATATTGTATCAATAGAAATACCAAGTTTAACATGCACAAAGCCAAGAAAACCAACAATGCCAGATACTGAATTTCTATAGCACTGTCTTTGAACACCCTAGCAGGAAAAAATTCCTGAGTGTAGATACTATGCAGTACAATATAATCACTTATTATATGGCCCTAAAGCAGTTGCTTTAGAGAGGAAAGTTTGGTAGCAGAGGGACAATTTGGAAGGTTTTGGGATATTGGCTAATAGAAGAGATAAGGGGAACAAACTTTCAGAATGAATTGGATGTCATGTGTAAAAATATGAATATTGGAAAGCATAGGATTGTCTCTAAAACAGTAAAGAGAACAGATTCATTAGAATGGAAGCTGACTTGGCAGAATGAATCATTTGTGATAAGATCTAACATTATAAAGTTTCTTACAGTCAGTGATTATGACTTTCATTCTTTGTAACTCCAAACTCATTCTTTGTCCCCAGAAAGATTTGATTTGCAGTAGGCCTTTGATATCACTGGACAGAAAGTAGATTCGAGATAATTGTGAAAGGCTTTAGAATACCAGTTTAAAAAGTTTAAATCTTTTCCTTTAGTACAGGGATTGGCAAATAATGGCTAGAGGACCAACTCCTGCTTGAATTCTGTTTTTGTAAATAGTTTTATTGGTACACAGCCAATTCATTTATGTGTTAACTGACTGTTTTTGTTTTGTAACAGCAGAGGTGATTAGTTGTGACAGACAGTATATAGTCTGCAAAGCTAGAAAAAGCTGAAAATATTTATCTGTTCCTTTACAGAAAAAGTTTGTAGACTACTATTTTAGATGCATGGGTCATTAGCTATTTATAACAGTTTCTCAACCTTAGTTTTTCTTCCAAAAGAGAAGCCTACCTCATCCTTCTTATTCCCCATATTGCTATTCTCTTTTGTTTTTACTGAGAAATATCATAGTATAGTGAAAGAAGTGTTGACTTTTACATCAAGCAAGAATTCAGTTGCTTCATCTATAAAGTGGTAATATCTAATTCGTAATGTTAGGATTAAATAACAGAATATGTAAAAAAAAAAAAAAAAAAAACCTTGGACTCCTAGGCTGTAAAAAATAGCTGCTTTTATTTTTCCATTTACCTTTCCATCTAGTTTCCTTTTCAACCAATGGTTTCCCAGCGGTTGATTTGTTGCCAAGTGAGCAAGTTGATGTCATGTAGTTTTTTTTTTGTTTTTTTTGTTTTTTTTTTTTTGTTTGTTTGATGCCATGTAGTTTGAGAACATGCCTTGAAAAGGATAGAAGATGTTGTTATAATCTTCCTAAATCCACTTTGTGGAAATTTAAAATTCTTTATTAATTCTCCCAGTCTGCTATCTTAGATAATATATACCTATCTGTGAGGGTTATAAGTCAGTTATATGTGTGAAGCAGCATAGCATAGTGATAAAAAGCATGAATTTCTGATTTCAATTTTGATTTTTCAACTTACTGTCTGTAATTTGGGGCAAAATATTTAACCTATCTGTGTATCAGTAGTAGGATATCAAATGAGTCATTATATATCAGGGCCTATAGGAATGTTTGGTATCGAGCATAGTCCCATACAAATTTGATGGTTATATGAAAAACAAAATTAGATTGTATTATGGAAGGATGTTTGAAAATGTAAATGTAGAAATTTTACTAAAGCTAAAATGTAGCATGTGGTTTTTATTTTGTTTTTGTTCTTTAGGTATTACATGAAACCTTCCCTAAACATACATTTCTGATGAATGGCCTAATTCAAGGAGTAAAGGTAAGATCAGTCATATATATACATACACATATGCATGTACATACACAAGTACAAGTATATATATAATCTGCAAGTTTTCAGTCAATTCACTAATACTGTTAATTTTTACAATTAGATACAGTATACTTTGGTAGCTTAGTCAATACTTTTTAGACTAACTGGGGTTTTTTTTGTTTTTTTTTTCCTTTATACAAGTTTTATTTGGAGATAAGACTAACTGGGTTTTAAATATGATTGGGTTAGAATATAATCAACTATGTATAATTATAAATCACATCATAACAGATTTCTTCTGTGTTTTATGCATTGGCCTTTTTATTCCAGACATCTGAATGCTTTTGTAAACTAACAACAAGAATATAGATTGAGGAGAAAAGAACTATACTATATATATATAAATATTATATCAATATGGTGAAGTCTTGGTTATTATACACATGCTTTACTCTTGGTTCAATTAGACCAAAAAGTTTTATAAACTGGAGATTAGCCTCTGGATATAAAAGCAGATAATTAGCATATGATAGTCTTTCTAGAATTGCTAATTTTGAGTTGTAATTGATTATTCATTAGATCTTTTCATATTTAATATTAACCCTGCAGATGATTCTGATTATCTGGGGAAACTTTTCTTTATGTATAGACAAGAAATAAGTTTTTATTTATCTAAAGCTTGATGATACACTTATCATAGAAACAAATGTTTAAAATCCCTCTGTGATAGTACAATAATTTTTTGAGGTCTCATAGATTTGTAGCATAAAAATTTTTTTATTTGAAAATTTTTTAGGGTTTGTTGTCGTTCCTCAGTGCCCCACTTATTGGTGCTCTTTCTGATGTTTGGGGTCGAAAATCCTTCTTGCTGCTAACAGTATTTTTCACATGTGCCCCAATTCCATTAATGAAGATCAGCCCATGGTATGTAAATATTCAGATTATAAAAATTAAATATTACATCATTCTGCTATTGCTTCCCCCCCACCCCCAGATTGACTGGTTATTTTTAAAGAAGCTTTAGATTACATAAATGTTACAGCAAAAATATAGGGGATTCCCATGTACCCCACCCCTCCCCCTCCCACACTTTCTCCCATTAACAACATCATTATTGCTTTCTTAATGTTCCCTCATTTCTTAACTTTTCTTACCATCTTATCTATGTAGGTTTTAATTCTATTCTTCCAATACATTATTGTTTGATACAAATAAGAGGGGCCCTAAAATATAGTAGCTAAGTAAGAGTTAATAAAGGGCTTTAGAGCTAGGTGGTATTATAGGAAGCATCTTGGCAACTGGCTAACCTGCCTTTGGATTTCACAGCCCAATTTCATAACAATACTTTGGGGACTTGATAGGGTTGCTAACTTATTTTCTGAAGTAAAAATGTTAAAAACACACAGTTTATCATCATTATATGTATTAATTAGAAATAGGTTTTGCTATATATCAGTAAAGCCCAAAATAATAGTTGCTTAAGATCAGAGAAGCTTCTCTCTCTCTCTGCATGTAAAAGAAATCTGTAGTTTGGCAATCAGAGCTGGCATGGCAGTTCCAGGGATCCAGACTTTTTCTGTCTTGCTGCTCTTCCATCCCTTAGCTATCACCTCATTATCCAACATAGTTTCTTGAGCTCCAGCAATCAAGTCCCACACACTTCAGGCAGCAAATGGAAGTAGTGGTTAAGACGAGCACACTGCCTTCCCTTAAGGAAACTACAGAAATCCCATCAAACCTCTACTTGCTTCTCTTTGATCATATTTCACGCATATGCCGCTCCTAGTTACAAGTGGCTGGGTTCATGGCCACCTTGATTAAAATTAGTATTCTTTCACTGAGGAGGGAGGGAGGAAAAGCTCACAAAGAGAATGATATTCCCAAGGAATAGACCCCAGTTTAGCCGTAAATGTATTAACTCTCTTGCTTATGTTCTTTCTACTCCACTGAGTATTAATGTTAGTTAGTTCTATATCCTTGATGGGCTCTACTTCCACGATATATCTAGAAAGGCCAGGGTTATTGTATTAGACAGCCCAAAGTGGTGCTGATGCAAAGTACCAGAAATCTGTTGGCTTTTATGAAAGGAATTTATTTGGTATTTTATTAGAAGCTTACAGTCACAAGGCTCTAAGAAGTCCAGCTGAAGGCTATTTCCTTACCAAACTCTGCTGCCACGTGTTGAAGCATGATGGTTGATGACATCTATAAGGGTTCAGCCTTTCTTCTTCCTCTTAGGCTCCATGGTCCCAGCTTCTTCCAATCTCAGCTGTAGGCTGGCATAAGGCTCATCTCTCGGGACTTGTTTCTTTCCAGGCTGTCTCAGCTGTTCTGTTCTCTTCACGAGGTCAGCTATAAACTATCATTGCTCTTCCTGGCCGCAGGATCCTCTGTTTATCTTCTTTGTGTGTTCTTGATTGAGTGTAGGTATATATAGCCTGGGGGTGGAGGGCAGGGACACAACCCTGCATGCCCTAATGATGTAGTTGAATCAAAGTCCTAACCTTAACATAATTCACTCAAAGGCATCTCAGCTGAATCTAATACAGTCAAAGGGCATCACGCCCAAGGAACAGACCAGTTTATTAATATAATCTATATTTCCTTTTTGGAATTCATAAATAATATCAAACTGCCACAGGTGTATATATAGCACAGGATCCTCTCTAGCTTAGACATCACCAAAGACCAAGCCCTTGATAAATGCTAACAATAAACAAAACCTTACAAAAAAGGAATTTAGGGAATAAACAACAACAAAAATTGCTGTGGAAAGCAATGTGTTAAAAAAATGTTAGTAAGCTATAAAGTTCTGGTGGAATGATATTTTGTAAATTCATTATGAATACAAATTATTTTAAGAACTAAAACATTGGCATTACAATAGGAACTTCTCATTCCCAGCCAGATATTTAGGAATCATGTTTGGCAAAACATAGTTTGCCTTTTAAAATATCTCTTGTTCAGTTTTCATAGTAACTGTCTTTTCCCAATTTTATTTATGAACGCTACTATAACAAGTTTCTTGAAGTGTGTAAAAACTGAGTTTGTTTTGGAAAGCTAAAGATAACAAACAGCTAATTTCTATATATAGTCTCAAAATAAATATGGAATAACTTGTTCCTCCACTTTATTCACTGTATTTTGTATAGTACTGTAATAGACAAGTTAGGTAATAGATGAACCATATATATAGACTTCAGTTTGTTGCTATTTTTAGTGAAAACAACAGTAAAGCCAAAATATTTAAATATTTGGGTTAAAGATTGACACAAATACATTAGCTAATTTTAAGTGTTCCTACATAGTAGCTGAGTTGCTATTAAATGGCCATTTCTAGCCCTGTTTTCATATCTGTGGCTTATGATTTGTAGAAGAGTTAATATATAAACTGTCCTTGTAAGCTGTTGACTAAAGTTATTCTTATTCTAATTTGCTGGAAGAAATGAAGGAAGGTTAAGATAATGATAGTTGGTTTAATCATTTCTTTTATTCCTAGGTGGTACTTTGCTGTTATCTCTGTGTCTGGGGTTTTTGCAGTGACTTTCTCCGTGGTATTTGCATATGTAGCAGATATAACCCAAGAACATGAAAGAAGTATGGCTTATGGACTGGTATGTGTATTTATTTATTCTATACCTTCTGTATCTGCTGAAATATATCTTTTTTTTATTGTGGTAACATATAACATAAAATTTGCTATTTTAATCATTCAAAATATACAATTCAGTGGCATTAATTACATTTGCAGTGTTGTCCTACTACTATCACCACCATTACCAAGACTTTTCATCATTGTTAACAGAAACTCCATACTCATTAAGTATTTTTTTTTTAAGATTTATTTATTTATTTCTTCCCGCCCCCTTAGTTGTTTTGTGCTCGCTGTCTGCTCTCTGTGTGTTCTTCTGTGTCTGTCTTCTCTTTAGGCGGCATCCAGAACCGATTCTGGGACCTTCTGGAGTGGAGAGAGGCTGCTCAATCTCTTGAGCCACCTCAGCTCCCTGATTTGCTTCGTATCTCATTGTCTCTCTTCTATGTCTCTTTTTCTTGTCATCTTGCTGCGGCAGCTCTCCCTGCGGGCCAGCATTCTGTGCAAGCCAGCACTCCTGCGCGGACAGCACGCTGCATGGGCCAGCTTGCTTTTCACCAGGAGGCCCCAGGAATCAAACTCTGGACCTCCTATGTGGTAAATGGGAGCCCAGTCACTTGAGCCACATCTCCTTCCCCCCATTAAGTATTAATCCCCCCTTTACCCTTCTCCAGCCACTGGTAATCTCTACTTTCTCTCTCTGAATTTGTTCTAGATATTTCATATAAGTGGAGTCATATAATATTCTTTTGTGTCTGACTTATTTCACTTAGCATAATGTTTTCAAAGTTAATCCATGTTGTAGTATTCAGAACTTCATTCCTTTTTATGGCTAAATAACATTCTAAATATGTATATACCACATATTGTTTATCCATTCATCTCTGATGAACACTTGGGTTATTTCTGTCTTTTGGCCATTCTGAATAATGCTGCTATAAACATTGGGGTGTAGGTACCTGAGTCCCTGCTTTCATTTCTTTGGGGTATATACCTAGGAGTGGAATTGCTGGGTCATATGATAATTCTATATTTCTATAGGAACCACCAAACTTTTCCATAGTGGTTGCACTATTTTTCATTCTCACCTGCGATGCTGGTGAGAGGGTTTTTCCCATAATAGCCATCCTGGAGGGTGTGAAGTGGTTATCTTGTGCTTTTGATTTGCACTTCCTAAATGAGTAATGATCTTGAGCATCTTTTCATGTGCTTATTGGCCATTTGTATATCTTCTTTGGAGAAGTATCTATTCAAATCCTTTGCCTATTTTTTAAAAATCTTTTTGTTGAGTTGTGGTAAAAAAAGTATCTTGTTTTTGAGGTATCATATGTTTTAGTTTCCTTGGCTGCTCAAGCAAATACCATGCAATGGGTTGACTTAAACAATGGGAATTTAATGGCTTTTGGTTTTGAGACTAAGAAGTTAAAATCAGTGTCAAATCAAGGCCTCATCATGGCGATGCTTACGTCCCAAAGACTGTTGTTCTGGATATGGCTTTCAGGGATCCTTGGTCCTGGTCTCTTCTGTCACTTGATAATGCATATGGCAGCCTTTCCATTGACTTTCAGCTTCTTGCTTCCTGTGGCTTTCTTTCTCTCTCAATTTTATTCTGCTTATAAAGGACTCCAGTAATAGGATTAAGACCCATCCTGATTGGGTTGGGGTGCACTTTAACTGAAGTAACCTCACCAAAAGGTCCCGTTTACAATGGGTTTACAACCAAAGGAATGGATTAAAATTCAATAACATGTATTTCTGGGGTACATAACAGTGCAAAGCTACCCCACCATATTACAAGATTTATTTTTTGCATAAAAATACTTCTTATTAACAATCATCCATTAATCTGCATTAAAATGTTTTAAAGTACATAGTCATATAAATTTTGATACTTTCTATTTAGGAAGCATTTATTTAGTCACAACGTCAGATTTGAAAATACAGTAGAATATTTTACCTTGTATTGTAAAATTATTTTTTACAGAATCCTAAAAATAATTATTTAATATCATGAGTCTAAAAAAATTATTCCTTTTTCATGGTATTCTAAAATACAACAGGTTAACATCTAGCTCAGAAATTGGCAACTTTTTCTATAAAGGGCCAGATAGGAAATATTGTAGGCTTTGTGGGCCACACATGGTCTCTGTCTTGTATTCTTTTTTGTTATAATGTTTCTGGTTTTGATTTTACTACTTAAAAAATGTAAGAACAGTTCTTAAATGTATTTGGCCCATAGGCTGTAGTTTGCCAACTCTTATTCTAGCTGATGAGTATTTGTCAGGATTGATAAGCACTGTTTTGGTAAACTAAATATTTAATGGCATTGTAGTCTATTGTCTATCAAATCTAGGAATATAATGGTTTCCGTAGGTACAATAATATATAAATCATTATTAGATAGCCAGAAGTGGAACAATGATGAGTTTCAGTAAATATGGAACAAATATCTTTTGATAAATGAGAACCCAATATTGTGTCAGGCTGAAATCTTAGTTTTATGTTAGACTGTCATCTCTTATTCAAAGGACACTATAACAAAGAATCATGTTAAGTTTTGTTTGGAGATACCTGTACTGAAAAGCTTAGAAAATAGAAGTAATGATTTCAGTTGTAAAAGTAGAACATTAAGTGATTTGAGGCAGATGATAACCAGGGTTTTCTTTAAATGGTTTTATTGAGTATAATTTATATACCATAAAACCCACCATTTTATATGTATAGTTTGATGAGTTTTAATAAATATATACAGTTGCAACTATCACCACAATCCAGTTTTAGAACATTTCCATCACCCCAAAATGTTCCCTTGGGCCCTTTTGCCATCAATACCAGCTCTTCACCTTTAACCTCAGGCAATCACCAGTCTACTTTCTGTTTCTGTAGTTTTGCCTTTTTTAGAAATTTCATATAAATGAGATCATAGAAAATGTGATGTTTTTGTGCCTGACTTCTTTCACTTAGCATAATTTTTTTGAGGTTCATCCAAGTTGACATGTATATCAATAGTTCCTTTTTATATCCGTTGCATGGATATATCACATTTTGTTTATTGATTTGCCCGTTCGATTGATACCCAAATTTTTAAAGGCATTGGAATTTTATGTACTTGTTTAAATAATTGACCTTTAAAAATTGATTTGCTTGTCTTGAACAATTATTAATAAACAGTTGCAAATAAACTTGCCCGTGAAGTTTAAATCCTCCATCCAAAAGTAAATGGCATAGAAATAGAATTAAGTACAGAATCTCATGCACATCCAACAATAATTTCTAATTATACTCTGAAGAGTGTGGTCTCTATTAGGTGTTAACTGCTGGCACATCTGTGCTAATTTACAAGGCCATTTTGTATAGTAGGCCAGACATGTCTGGGATTAACAATTTTTCTCTATCTTTGTTCTCTGTATTTTAATCTTCAACTTCACCAACTTGTATGAACTTCCTGAGTTTTTGAGACATGGTTAGAGATGTTCTCAGTGCCTGGTATCTTGATCTCACTCTTCCTAACCCTGACACCTAAAAAAGATCCCCATTTTCAGTTTTGTGTCAGGGCTTATCACTGTTGATGAGAAGATAAACTTGATAGTCTTTAAGCCTTTTTTTTAAGCCCTAAAATATCAAGGTAAATATTTAATTTTAATATTGCAAAATCACAAATTGGGATCCCTTGGAGCAGTGGGTTTTAGACTCTTTTCTGGGAATATTAAGGTTTTTGTGGAGGTGTCCCAAGGGCTGGTATAGCTGACAGGCAGGGGAGGGTTATTTGGACAGTGCTCCAGGCCTCTACCCTTTCCTCAACAGTTCTTCTTTCTCTGTTTTATGTATGGATTTCCTAGTAGGAATTATTTGAACAAAGGACTCCAAGGCTTAGAAGAAAGCTTGTAACCACTGAATAGAGGCTATTAAATATTTTTAGGTAGGAATCTAATTCTCTGCAAAAGAAGAGAGTAGTAGAAGGAAAGGGATGTTGCAACAGAAGGTCTGAAATAAATCAGGGTTATAAAAAGATTTATGTGGTGTTGAAGTAAAGGAGTCAAGGTATCCTGACTAATCTCTCCCTATCTATTCTTCATTTGTTGCAGGTTTCAGCAACATTTGCTGCAAGTTTAGTAACCAGCCCTGCAATTGGGGCTTACCTTGGGCGAGTATATGGAGACAGCTTAGTGGTGGTCCTAGCTACAGCAATAGCTTTGCTAGATATTTGTTTCATCCTTGTTGCTGTGCCAGAGTCATTGCCTGAGAAGATGCGGCCAGCGTCGTGGGGAGCACCAATTTCCTGGGAACAGGCTGACCCCTTTGCAGTAAGTTTATACATTTCCTTCTTTTTGGCAAAAAAAGTGAACACATAATTCACTACAGCATTAGTATTTGGTTACAGATGTTTCCTTGTGGAAAATATCTTCAGGGAATTTTTTATCCTTTTGAAATACTTTTCAGAATAGTTGGGGAAGATGAAATTAAAATAACAGATAAAATATATCTATGTATAAACTGCCAAAAGCATATTCTTAAAGATTGTTCAATGTTTTTGATATAAAACCTTATATCAGTCTTTTTCTTGTTCTAGTCTTTAAAAAAAGTGGGCCAAGATTCCATTGTACTGCTAATTTGCATTACGGTGTTTCTCTCCTACCTACCCGAGGCAGGCCAATATTCCAGCTTTTTTTTATACCTCAGGCAGGTAAGATCCTATTCTACCTAGGAAGACCTTTCTTTCATTGTTTTCTGACATAATAACAAAAATAATGATTAGAAAGCTGTAATCAGCAGAGAACTTTTAATTTTGTAAACAGTAGCTCACTAAAATAGTGCAACTGATGTTCCTATTTCTTTGGAATGTTTTATTTACGAATTCATGCATTTATTGTGGAGATATTTTGTATTTTAAGACTTTCGGCTTACATTATTCCCCTTTCAAGATTATGGTTTGAATTTTTTTTGTTGTTTGGTGTTTGTTTATAGAAGTGATAGAATGCATTAATCAGTTCACCTGCTCAAAATAGTTCCTTTGTGACTCTAGAAAATATATTATTTGAACAGCTAGCCAAAGTGAGGGCAAAACTATTTTTTTTTTTTTTTTCCCTTGACACTAATCCTGCTAGGCAGAGTAAAAAGTGCTTACTGGAGCAATATTGTTTTGTGAAGTGGATTCTGAGTATTTGGTAGTTATCTCCAGCTGTTTAATTTAGTAAATCCAAATTAGGAGTCTACCCTATGTAAGTCATCTGGTTTTTAGTGTGTTAATACCTTTTATGTTTTTGGTTCTCAGTGAAAGCCAGATTCCTTCCCTGTAGTTATTCTTTGGTTATAAATGAGTTGTTTTTTATTTTTTTTTCTGTTCCATTTAATGTTAATGTACAAGTAGTAGCATTAGCATGGTATTTGTTGTGTTTTTTAATTAATGTAACTTTTTCTGGAAAACTTCTAGATAATGAAATTTTCACCAGAAAGTGTTGCAGCATTTATAGCAGTCCTTGGCATTCTTTCCATTATTGCACAGGTGAGTTTCTTTTTAGTTAAAGTGATGCCATAGAGGGTGTCCCTGACTGGCCATCCAAATGGGGCCTCAGAGTGATGGTATTTGTTAGAGTTATCATAGTCAGGAGTCTCACATTTTTCGGTTCAGAAACCCAATTTTGTTTAGTGTTGCTGGAATTCATCAGATTTTTTCAGATTGACACATTAATTTATGATGTATAGCCCAGAAAGCCAACTTAATAATTTATACTATGATACACACCTGTATAATGTCAGAAATATGTCTATTGGTCCTTGTTCTGCTATTGATTCAGTCATTCAACAAATATTTATTGAATATGTACCTTGTGTCAAGACAGTAGGGGCATTTTAGTGAGGTGAAGCAAAAAACTAATACCTCATTATAAACACATCAGATATAATGAGATCTGTAGGAAAAAAGGGTAGGGGAAATATAGAGAGCAACTGGAGACTGAGTATTATTTTAACTGGGGGTTAACTGGAGAGGTAACATTTGAGCAGAGACCCAAAGGAAATGAGGAATAAGCCATGAGATATCTAGACAAAGAGAATTCCAAGCAGAGGGAACAGAAATAACTCCTAAGGAGATAATGTGCTTGGCATGTATAAGAAACAGCAAGGAGGCCTCTTTGGAGTGAACAGGGTAAGAGTGTTAGGAAATGAGGCCTGAGAGCTAGTGAGGGGCCATATCATGTGACACCTTGTAAGTTGTCCTAAGACTTGAGTAAGATAGGAAGCCATAGGAGGGTTTTAGGCAGACGAATGGCATGAAAGTATATGTCTTGGACCCAAATTGTAAACAGTGGTGGTGGTTGATTAAAAAGATACTACTCAACAAAGGAATTTGGATTTTTTTTTTGGGGGGGGGGGTTGATATTCCATCATGGTCTCCAAATTGTCTCTGTTCTACCATAGAGTCATGACCAGAATTCTCCCACTTAGAAGATTCGGGGTCTTTCTCCTTTTAGTGAAAAAGCCCTGCTTATTTCTTGCTATCTGGCTTTGCTTTTTCTCCTCTCCATTGATGGTCTTCTCTCAGGTATCACTTTTCCACCTTAGAGCCAATCTATTAAATTGCAATTTTCTTTGTTTAGTCTATTTTTAAGAAAATGTGAAGTAGGGTTCATTTAATTGGACTCTTGATGTTTTACCACCTCTTAGGTAGGATTCATTCTGCTGATCTCATCATTTATGAATTTTTGTTGGGTTCAGTGATAAATTTATCTTTAAATTTGAAATCTATAATATATCCCCCCCCACATCCCTACACATAACATATATACACAAGGCATTGACAACTAGCACTATTTGTAACTTCAGTTTTATCCTGAAAACTCCTCAGCTGGAAAAACATTGTATTAAAACGTTCATTCCTGGCTATGAGATCTTTGGTCTTCAGAGAACTACAGAAAGGATAATCAGAAAAAATGCTCTTCAACTTTGGAGGAAAATATATTGTCACCTATAGATAAAAATGACTTAAGACCCTATTAAAGAATAACACAAAGGCAAATGTACGGAGTAGAGCTTGATGGATTATCAAATGTTAAACCAACCTTGCAGTTCTGGAATAAATTCAACCTGGTCATGATGTATTACTTTTTTTTTTTGCTCATTGTCTGCTTTTTTTTTTTTTTCCTGCTCGGTGTCTGCTCATTGTTTTCTTTAGGAGGCACCAGGAACCAAATTCGGGACCTCCCATGTGGGAGGTGGGCACTCAACTGCTTGAGCCACATCCGCTCCCCATATGTGAAAAGATAATTATTTTTCACATATTGTGAAGATTTGCTTTGCTAATGTTTATGATTTTTACATCAGAGTTTAGGTGAAGGGAACAGGCTCACATTTACTCTAATGATGCTTAAGAGATTAATATGTTTAAGTGTCTTAGTTGATGGCACCTGGCATAAACCATACAAAGACTGAAAAACAGTCTCTTGGAACTCAGAATCTGGTAGGGAAGACATGAAATTAAAGAGGAAGGACATATTTGAATGTGTATTGGAAAGAGCAGCAGAGTCATGAAGGCAGTGTGACTGGAAAGGAATAAGCAATGGTCCAGCCATTGTTAAAAGGCATAAATACATTATATACAGAACCACAGTCCTCAAGAAATAAGGTACTTAGATTGTCATTTAGCTATGGCTGCCTACATAAAAACAGATTTTAAGATGAAAAGTCACACATACAAAAAAGTGAGAAAACCAGTTGGCCTTGAAAAACAGATCAATAGTAGTCTATAGTATGTATGTAAATATTGATAATTGTATTATTATACAGCCTCACAGTGGAAGAATTATCTTCGCTCATTTCTGAAGAAGTATACAGTAGAGAATGACTTGCCTCTATTGATTTCTTCAGCCAGTGGATCATATTCATCTTTGTCACCCTAGCATCCAGGACTACGCCTGCAATCCAGGCGGTTCTAATTAGTAGTCATCTTTAAATTTATATAGTGTTTTTAAAACTTTTGAAATTAGTAGTAAGCATTTAAAAATTGGGAGGTAGTATGTAAAAATATATAATTTCTCCCCAGAAATGATTAGATCTGGTAACACAGGACAGATCTACTTTCTAGCAGGAGCTAAGTAGTAGCTGCCCCCTTGGAGGCATTTACTCAATTGCCATAGGCCCACTTCCTATTGCCCATTACCTGTTTCACTCATTGAACTCCCTGACTCCAGTAGGCGTGAGTTCATAACGCTTGCTCTAAATAAATGTTCACGTGAGTGCATGAATATATTTACTCCCACACATTTCTCTTCATTAGTGGTCCATGTAGTCTTCTGTATACTGGTGCCTCCCAGATACTTTTAAGCCAACCCCTGAGCTCCTGTTTGACACATCTTTTGGGCATCTCAGTCTTAGCATGGCCAAAACCAAGATCTGGATTCCTCCGTCCCTTCGTGCTCTTCACTGAGTGTTCCTCATCTTATTCAGTGGCACCACCGTGCTTCTGGTTGTTGAGGCCAGGTACCTTGCTGTTCTTGATTACTTTCTTTCCATTTACCCCACATCTGTTCTCTCAAATGGTACCTCCTGTCAGCTCTTCCTCCAACATAGATCCTGAATCAGAACATTTCTCATGTTCTCCCTTACTAGGAGTCCAGTCCAAGCCACAGCAGTAGTCTCTATTTGGTCTCTCTGCTACCATTCTTGCCTCCGCACAGCTCATCCTCCACTTGGCAAAGAATTTTTGTGAAGTAGAAATTCAATCCTATCCTTTTCTGTTTAAAACTTGCTTTCTATTGCAACCAGAATGAAATAGACTTTATAATATAACCTTTTCTTCTACTCTTCATCTTGTTGCGTACACTCTAGTCCAAGGCCTTTGCATTTGCTATCACCTCAGCTTAGTGTTAACCGCCCCCTTCTCCCCCTTATCCAGCTGTCAACTCAAAAAGGCCTTCCCTGACCATCCTGGTTCAAGCATACCTCTAGCACATTACCCATTTTTAAGTTCATAGCAGCTATAACCTGAACTTGTCTTATTTAAGTATGCCTGTGTCCATTGTCCCTCCACTAGAAGGTAATCTGTTTGCTAACTGGCACTTTGACTTATTCAGAGTGTCCTCAGACCTGAAATAGCAGTTGGATTTAGTAGGAACTTGGTAAATATTTGTTGACTGACTGACCAAAGCTGATGTCAATGTTAACTAATAATCAGCTGTGTAATCTTGGTTAAATTACTTAACGTTTGGGCATCAGTTCGCTCATCTAAAGAATTGAGAATATTTATATTTAAATTCACATATGCCAGCAGTTATTGAGGGCTTATTAAATACAAAGCACTCCAGCTAGGTGCTGAAGATACAGAGATAAATGAGCTAAGTCCCTGCCCTCAAGGAAAAAGTCAGTTACAATGTCATGCGATAAATACCTACCTACCAGTCTCCTTAAGGTGTTTGGGTTGCAGGTAAGATGTGAGGGAAGGGGTGTGAAAGGTTCATATTGCTGCAGTCCTGCTACAATAACTATGTATAGAGGATGTTACCCCAGGAAGATCAGCCTTTCTGAATTCTGTTTCCGATTTTAATGATTGAGTACCTTACTTGGTTCAGTTACCCACCATCTGTAAAATGAAAATGGTTGTAGTGTACAATGAGCCTTTTTTTTTTTTCCAAACTCGAATGTATTCTTTGGGAATAGCTTCCCCAAGAGGGAATGATACTAATTTCTGTAAATAAATACTTACTAGTTAACTGAATGGATGAAGGGCTACAAGATGAATTTTTACAAACTTTTTTTTTTGCAATATTCATGATACATGCTTGAGAAGTATCAGCATACTTCAATGAGACTACTTCTTTAGGCAGCATTTCTGAAAGAATGTGTGCTCTTGGGAGCATAGCTAAGCTAGTTAAACCTGTTCTCCCTGAGCTGGGGCTCTGGCCAGTTTTTTTTTTTTCTTCAGTCATTTTGGCTGGAGTGGAAGGTATTTCACCTTAGCTTGTGAATCTTACACTTTTCCTCTTAGGTTACATTTAACAACGAGAAGAATGTTTCTGCCCTGTGAATTGCTAGAGCTGTAAAACAGGAATCACAGTTTTTTAGATGAAAGTGCTACATTTGGGATTATTCTTGAAAATAGTTTTCCAAAATTTACTACTCCACCTTTCATTATAGTTCCCTGTCCCTCCTGGGCAACTGAGTGCCACAGAGTTTGGGGTGCACTCTTTGAGTTAGCGTTTTCTTTTTTCGTATTTATCGAAAATATGAAAAAATTTAATTTGTGATATATTCACAAATTAAAATTGCAAGAGAGAGATACTAGCAACTGAATTAACACTTCAAATGTTTTGGTTATTTCTGTAATATTGACTACCCACCCTCAAGCCATGAGAAACATGTTATTTACTACCTTAGAAGGAAGTAACAAGATCATACAGATTGTATTTGATTGGGGGCAATAATAATTAAAACTATTTAACACATCAGGCTGGAAAGTAAACACTGACTTTAGAGTGAAATGTTTATTTACAGTTTTCCTTTGTTCCTTTTTCTGGCTGTAGTTGTCAAAGAATCTAATCCTACAAAGTAGCCAAACCTTGTGGAACTCAATCTTAGGATCATGTGATTTCAGTGAACTTCTCAAAGGAAAGCCAGGAGTCTTAACAAAGAATCCTTAAAAGAATCTTTGTTTGCTTTCCACTGACATAATCGTAATTAAATCTGATTAAACTTTTCAGTGATTGCCTCAATTTAAAGAATATTAAACTTGATTATACTTGATAGCTGTACTAAAGTGTATCAATCTGTCATAAAATAGTGATTTTTCTGAATTATTCTCAATTTTTCCTCTGTGGGCTTATTATCTTATACGGTATATTTAAGAGTTATAGCAAAAAGTATATTTCTAATATCCCCAAATCATTGCTGGGTTTCTCTTGACTTTGAAATAAAAGGAGAGGCAAGAAAACTCAACTCATAATATTGTTTAAGTCACATTGTTAAATATTTTATCATTTAATTCATATGACGTGGTTTTGAAATCTGTACTAGTACCACCATTCTGTAAGAGAAAAACTAAGAAATGACTTACTTGCCCAGAATCAGTTAGAGCCAATGTTCTTAATTATTATACTACTCCCATATCATACTTATTAAACTGATATACTGTTCATAAAAGCCTCAGGGTTTAAATACTAGGTTAATATAAGTGAAGGATATATGAGTAAATCATTGGTTTTTGGTTTGTCTTTAGTTGGGGGGGGACATTTTGAATTAATTATGGACCTATAAATATAAAACCTTTTTTAAAACTGTTGTAATACAGAGATTTCTAAATCATTAGACTCTTTTGACCCTGCCATTTTCAGTTTCTGATGTACATGGCCCTCAGTAGAAGTATATTGAATCAAAAGTTTTGCCTGTTATGTTAACTCTTTCCCTGAGTCTGGATCTTTGCCAGGAAAGGGCCCTTTCCCCTGCTTGTGTGTCCTGGAGTTGTGATCTCAGATACATGCTCAGGCAATTGTTGCTGAAAGCCAAACTGTAGAAAAGTGGCAACAGCCCTTTTAAACTATAGACTGAAAGAAGTCACCAAATATTTTGCTTTCTTTTTAATTTTTAAGCTTATTCTAATAAATTTTTCCTCCCTTTTTCCAGACTATAGTCTTGAGTTTACTTATGAGATCAATTGGAAATAAGAACACCATTTTATTGGGTCTAGGATTTCAAATATTACAGTTGGCATGGTATGGCTTCGGTTCAGAACCTTGGTAAGTATAGATTTTGATTTTCTTGATTTTGGTGTTTGTTTTTCTTTATTTGCTTCTCAGTCAAGGCATAGACTTTGATCTGTCTCATACTATGCTTTTTCCTCTCAAAATGTATATAATAAGTATCTCGCTTGTGTGTTTGTATATTTTCCTGAAACTAGCTTGAGGATAAAAAGGTGACATTTTATAGCTGACAGGATGAACTTTTGAATGAGATTATTGAGCCTTTGGATTTCTAACGAACATTTAACCCAGATCACTGTTGTCACTAGGAAAAAACATAATCCCAAAGCAACCTGATTAGAGCCATTTACCTTTTTTTTCCCCATATCTAGAAAAAAAAAAGTTGAGTAACAGCAGTGTTCATTATGGATGGCAAACCAGAAGTGAGAAAAGTCCAATTGTTTTGGTCTTGGCTTCATGCCATGTCTTTCAGCTTTTCCTGCCAGTATGGTATCCTGCAGCGAGGTGATGGTAATGGTGATGCTGGTGTCAGGCAGCCCGTGTACACCATTGTGCTCTGGTATGCTTGGGTTGAACTCCACTTTTCATTAATGTTCCTTACAGCTGAACATACCATCTCTGTTTGGACTTAGATATGAGTAAGCATCAAGAGTTATGTTTTGGTGGATGATTTAGCTTCCAGTCTAGCTTCCACAAAGAGCTAAGGTGTTCACATAAAAAAAATGTGAAAACATTTCTTTTCAGCATCAAGCCAGGAGCACCCAAGTTAGATATTCTTTAAAATTTAAGGATTAGATTAAATCAGTGATATCTTCACACTGAATCACAAATCAGTGAGAACCGTTCCAGAAAACTTACTGGTTTCATATGTTTAGAAACATTTGATGGTATTTCTTTTTCTGTGGTATACATTATCCTCAACATAACCAACTCCCACTCCAGCAGAAACACACACATTTTACAGTTTGAAAAATGATATCCTGATTTTACTTAAAACCCCACACCATTCTTGTGAATAAGTGTTTTATTTCTGTTTTCTTGAAGAGTAAACAGGGTTACTTTTAAGTGACTTGCCCAAAGTTACATAGTAAGAAAGAAATAGAGGAGGTATAGTTCTTTTCCCTGTAGTGTGGTCATTTCACAGTTAGTTACTTGATTTTAAGTATGCATTTTAACTTGACAGGTACAATGGAGAAGACTAATAATGTACCATTTTATTTTGGATTATAGGATGATGTGGGCTGCTGGGGCGGTAGCAGCCATGTCTAGCATTACCTTTCCAGCTGTCAGTGCACTTGTTTCACGAACTGCTGATGCTGATCAACAAGGTGAGTTGATAGGAACCATTGATAATTATTTAGAAGCACAGCATGTTCTTAATCTTTGAGTTCTTTCGTCGCTACTGCTGAATATAAGCCTCTGGTTCAGTGTAGAAAATTTAAAAATTGATTTCATTTTAAGTAGGAAAAACAGATCCTAGGATAATATCAGTAAGAAGATAATCCCTTGTCGCTCACTTTGAATATGTGGCCCTATCTAGTTTTTGTGGTTTTTTTTTGCTAAAAAGCTTAGTGATGAAGATTGGCTGCATTATATTCACTAAACATTTATTAAGCATCTGTGGTGTGGAAGATACATTCATAACCCTTTTATTATAGTCTTTTGGTTTATCTAGCCATAAGGGGGAAAAAGTGCGCTACAAGAGTGGCAGTGACTGCTTGGTTGCTAAATGAGGAAGGAAAGACCTGTGACCAAAGCAAGTTATATTTTAAATTTCAGAGAAGACCCGGAAATGAACACAAGTCAAGGAAAATCTGTAAAACACATCTCTATTTAAAAAGGGTCCTAAGTAGATTCTTGGGAAAAATTTTTAACAATTGTGCTTGTGAACTCCTGACTGAATTTTTTAAACCAGGAGGTGTTTTGAAGGCTGTAATCCAGGGAAATAAAGTGATTTTTGCCCACTTGTTTCTTTGTTAGATCTATTAGGCCTATCTGGATACATTTGAGCTCACATTTGCAACAGGTAGCACATTTTGTAGAACATTTTGTAGATAGCCTCTAAATCTAAGTAGCTTTTAATGCCATTTCAGTAAACTGCTAGTGTTTGATAAAAGCCTTGGTTTTAGATTGTGAGTTCACATTTGTAGTGACTCTAGGGTAAGAAAAATAATAATAAATGGTGTACCAAGTGATAATTTGTTTAAACAATTTAGGTGTCGTTCAAGGAATGATAACAGGAATCCGAGGGTTGTGCAATGGTCTGGGTCCAGCCCTTTATGGATTCATATTCTACATATTCCATGTGGAACTTAAAGAACTGCCAATAACAGGAACAGACTTGGGAACAAACACAAGCCCTCAGCACCATTTCGAACAGGTAATTTTTTTCGTTCACATGACAGACACATCCTCATTTGTCTGGATATAAAGACATGTTTTTTGGTCACTAAAATGTATGCGAGATTTGTATTATTTTAGATTGAATTCGATTCTTAACAACCAAATCTTAAGGAACTGCATTCTGTATAGCTCTTTATGAAATTGGCTGTGTACACTTTAAATTTCTACTTTGTTAAATTACACCTAATTTACATGTAACAACCATTTCTCTGTACTACTTTTTCATCTGAGATTTTGTACCTTCAGTTCCCTTACTTAAGACTGCCTAATGTATAAAAAGTCAGTTACATGGAGGTAAACATTATTTGTTCATTTGTTTGCCATACAACTGAAACTTTTCCTTACAACTGAAAACTTTAATGGCAAACAACATTGATCATTTTTGCCAATACAAACAGCCCATCAGTTTCCTTGCCTATTTGGCAGAGTTCTGCATGCATCTTCCAACCAGCCATGACTACTTTTAAATTAAAAAAGAATGTATGTTTGTGGGCTATACATCAGTAAAATTGGCGGCGCAAGTCTTTGCTAAGAACAAAAGTAACTTTGGGCTAAAACAAAAGTCTGTTTCCATTCTTTTCCTGGTATCTCCATCATTTGTGCTTTCCTTACTTTCTCTAAAGAAAGTACATTTTGAAACAAGACCAAAAAAAAAAAAAAGTTTCTGCTTTTCTAGTTAATATTGTAAGATACTTGGTTTTACTTTAGAGACGTTATAATTGTTTTTCTCTTAAACTAACAAATTTAAAGGCTCATACAACGTCAGTGTTCAGATTTGGTGCTTAAAAATAGCAATATATCTTTTACATAGGCTTTTTAAAACTGTTTTGGCTATAACTATGGCTTTGATAAAGAGAAGGGAGCTACTGGCATGTAACTCATAGCAACTAGTTATTACTGAAAGATAAGCATTTTCTTATAAAAAGGTATCTGTGTAAAAATCCTAATTATTTTTTCCTTCTTCAGAATTCCATCATCCCTGGCCCCCCCTTCCTCTTTGGAGCCTGTTCGGTACTGCTGGCTCTGCTTGTTGCCTTGTTTATTCCGGAACATACCAACTTAAGCTTAAGGTCTAGCAGTTGGAAAAAACACTGTGGCAGTCACAGCCATCCTCATAGTACACAAGCCCCAGGAGAGGCCAAAGAACCTTTACTCCAGGACACAAATGTGTGATGGATGACTGAAATCAGGAAGATTTTTCTATCAGCACCCAGGTCTTAGTTTTCAGCTGTAGTTCTGGATGTACATTCCACTTCCATCCACGATGTACTTTAAGATTGTCTTAAGAAATCTATCTGCATGAACTTCGTGGGAACTAAAGAAAGAACCGGACAGTTTTCCAAAGATGTTACAATTTCTTTTAAAAAGAAACCTTTTGTTTATTAGCACCGATTTCTTGCCACTAAGCTGTTTGTTTTATTATACATCTTTAATTAAAAAACTATATATGTAACTACTTAGCTGTTAGCATATGTCTGTGCTACCATTTTCTTAAGGTGTTGAGCTTTAATGATATGCTGAGTCTCAGTGAGACAGAGTAGGTAGTATGGTTGTGGACCTGTTCATTTTAACATTGTAAAATCCTGAGTCAGATCTTAATATTGTAAAATCTTGGGTCAAATAATTCAAAGCCTTAATGCAGATGCACTAAAATAAATGGTAAATGAATTGTTTGCATTAAAAAAAAAAAACAACTTAAAATTGTACTAAATCTGAATCATGTTTCAAGCTTGTTTGCAGTAATTTTATTTTAAACATTATTCACTACTGGTTTTTGAAGTGAAGAATATCAGACATTTAGAATTTAAATTGGGAAGCTTAGAGCCTCTAAGTAAATGCTGGCTCATATTTGTTCCCCAGCTACTTCTTATACCACTATTCTTTTAATGTTTGCATAATCATAACCTCAACACTTGAATACATAATCTAAAAATTATATAGTAAAGCTGGTAGCCTTGAAAATGTCAGTGTGATATCTACATGTAGATAAATATATATAGTGGCCTTTCAGGACTGTCACAGTAACACTTTATTTACAGAGCTAATGTTTGTCCTAAATTTTCAGGACCCTAGAAGAGAGCTTTATACAATTACTGATGTGAATTTCTCTAAAGTGTATATTTTTGTGTCCAGTTACATTATTTAAAAAAGTGTTACTTTGTAAAAATTGTACATAAAGTATTGTATAGTTTACAATGTTTTCATCTTGTGTGTGGTTATTGCTTAATGCTTTTTAAACTTGGAACAGTCACAATGGTTAAATAAGGTCTTAAAGAGAATGTAAATATTCTGTTAATAAAATTAAATATTTTAATGATTTTTTTAAAAAACAAGTCTTGATCTGTGATTCCCTATAGGGCCTATTTTGGCTTTACTTGTTACCACAGTCATTTTTACAGTAACAAATTAAAGCTTTATACCTTCTCCCTTTGAATAGACTTCTTTCCAAAACTCACTATAAAATATTCTTGTAGGAAGAGAAATGGAAAGAAATGAAAACTCAGTAATTAAATTAACTGGAAATACTTAATTTTCCAAGCATATATGTTGGAGATAAATTCTATTTCTGCTTTTTACATTTCATACTCTCAAAGTAATTGTAATACTTTATTAACAAAGTTCACACAGATTTTAAAATACTGAAAATGCAACATTTTGATAATTAACACATGTACAATTTTACACTGCAAAACAATTTCAACTATAAGAGGTAGAGCAAAGAATTAGCACACTCAGAAGTCTGTATGTATACATTGTACAAAAAATCTTTAGTGAGTTGATAGCGAAATGATCTGTATCCTATCTTCTGGAAATACCCCCAATTTTTCCATGTGTGAATATGACAAAGGAGATATACTTAAAGAATAGAAGAGTTACCTGTATTTCATGCATCTCATCCAAACCCTGTCACAATGTTTTTTTATATATATTACATAGTATTTACAACAAATCAGATTCTAGTACCACCAAGGTTTTTTCCCAGATTATGAGCACTTATTGTAACCTAGTATTCTTACTAATATATCTAAATGAGTTAAAAAGTATATAAGAAGTCACTGCCTATAATTAGTTACTGAATTTTTAGATTAGACCCCTGGCTTAAGACAGCTTTAAATTATCAGATGACTTCCGAAGTATCAGAAGACAATATAGTGGCTTTATAAAATCAGTAAAGATTCTTTGTCTTACCATGAAACCCAAGAATTTGGCATGTTTATATCTTTAAATGCCTCTTTCCTTACCTATGATAAAGTACTTGAAAATAACTCTTAAATATCATGAGTATTAGAAATGTGTAGGAATCAAAGGCTGATTGAGAGGATTCTTAAGAGTATGTTATTCTGTATGGGATGGTTGTCAACAATAACAAAAAAACGGGGCCCGATGATTCTGATTCTGAGTGAATTTTTTTAATTACCTAATTTTTTTTCCAAGGAAGAATTCTTACTTGAAACTTTAAGATATAGGGAAGAAAGTTGCACCTTCTAACAGTTATTTGTTTTTGCCTACTTTAGTAAACATTAAAATTAATCCAAATTTTGACACTATAAAAATACCATGAAAATTCACGATCTTTCAGAAAAATTTTGTATAGTGACAATTTTTAAAACAAAATTCCACTAAAACAGATTTAACTGCATAACAAACTGGTAAAATTCCAAATAAAAAGAGAAAAAATGGATAAATATAGACTCTCAAGACACATTAAAATCCTACAAACTTAAGCTCCAATGAATAAAGCACTTTATACCTAATCTGTCTATATAAATACACTGAATTATTTTTATAAGTTTATCTAAAATTATTTAATAGACTTATTTGGGAGCTAAACTAAAGGTTTCAAGGCAGATACTGATACTTATTATGAAAGTTTAATTCATTTCATTCATTTAAGGTAATTTAGGACTTTCCCTTTAATGTTGGTATTATCAATAATATAGATATATTAAGAAATAATCATTTTCCCTCATAATTCTTGGTTGGCACATTTAAAACTTTACAATACCAATGAAAATGAGAAAATGAATTATTAGCATTCTTTGGTTTCATACTATTATATTCTAAGCAGTTTTTAATTTACCCAGATAGTTTGATTAGAATGTCTCTCACAAGGATCAACTCTCTCCTTCAAACTGAATTTTTATGGATTAATTTAATAAAATTCATGCAACTATTCTATAAAATAGCACTATGTTCACAAACCAAAAAATGTCATTAAGTCAGGCCTCACCAGCCCCCAAATACAAATTTGCTCCTCTAAATGGTCTTATATAAATAGCAATAAAACAAGCTAATAGCTCAAGTGAAATCTGAAATTTGCTTGTTTGATAAGGATTTGATTTATACTTTCAACGTATTTTTAAACCACATGAGTTTCTAATACTTCAATGAAAAATGAGACAACACTAATAATTAACTGTTTGGTAACTGCCCTGGGAAATAGGCTGAAGATGTAGAAAGGTGCACCATGGGTTTTGATGATGTCTGTAATGCTCCTAGAGTACTATCTTTCTGATGGTCTGCGAATGACAAAAAAAGATTATTTGTATTCACTGAAATCTTTATATGTATATTTAATTAAACCATTGTCTACAAAATCCATTTCAAAAATGTCTTCTCACCTAGATTATTAAAAAGATTCTGGCTGAGACCACGTAAAGGAATGCTATCTTCCCTTTTCTTCAGATACTTGGATTCCAGCCCCAAATTTTCACCACTTAAAAAGAAGATAGTAATTATTTACTTATTTTAACAAGTCTTGTTTTCTCTTTGGTAGTTAATTTTGAAGGTTAATCTTATATACATATGTATAAAATATAATTAAGTTATATGTATAACTTCACATTGTTCAAAACCTCACATTCTTGTTTCTTAAGCAAATAATAATTTATAGCTATACATAATAAGCCAAAATACTTTTCTTCCAGTAAAGAGTTAATTATAATAAAGTAAAAATTCTAAGACCTGGGATAAGTGCTGTAGGGGGGGAAAGAAAAACAGTAAAGCATAAGTGATACAGGATGCAATAAAAATCTATGTATATCCTTTAAGAATACCATTAATGTTTTTCTACCTCATCCTAGAAAATGAATATGATTTCTATTTCCTTTGACCAAAAGCTCTTCAAAATTTTGGAGTACTTCAAATTGTCATATATTATTAATACATTCTATTCAATAGTTAATTCTGGTCTGATGACCACACTTTGAATTTTAGAAAAAAGAAGAAAAAAAAAGGACATTTCTATAGTTATACATTTCCCCTTTCCACCACTGTGTTCCTTCTTCTAAATGTCTGTTCAGTGTTAACACTTTCCCTAATACACACATAAGAAGTTAAAGGCTCTTGCAAAACAATGACATTATATCTTTAAATTTTCAGAAAAGTTAGTAGGTATTTTTTCTATTTTAATGTTATTTTTTTTCTTTAACCTTTGATACCTGTTGCCACATTTTACTAACTGACAACAAAAGAAAAACTAGTTCTAAACAGAAAAATCTCAAATAGCTAAGAAGTCCTAGTTTTATGGACACAATCATGTTTGCTTTTACACTGCAGATAAAAATCATGTCTTATGCTAGAATAATTGCTCTTAGATTGTAAAATGGAATTAAATATATAAATATTTCATAGCAGTCTACCATTAATATGAATTCTAGGTGTTCTGCCCCTTGAACAAGTATGAATAAAGGTAACAGTATTTCAAGACGTCAAAGAATTCTGACATTTTTAAATGGAGACTCATAAACATTAACTATTTTAAAATACTTGTCTTGGTAACAATTTTAGAAGAGCCAAAGAATAAAGGCCAGAGAGCTGGGATAAGGATCCACTTAGAACTATGTTATTAATTTTGTTTGCAAAGTATTGAGATGGTGATAGCTCAGGAGTGCTAGCAGACAGGCCTTGAAGCCATTAAATTTCAAGTAAATATGGAAGCATAATTACAAAAAAATATTAGAATCATTAATACAACTACCCAGAGAGACAAGTTTGCATATAAGGTATGTTTAATTTAACCACAAAAAACTAATTCAATAAACATCACTATGCAAAACCTGTGTAAGATCTAAAAAACAGGCAAGAAATCTCTAAACAAAACAAGTCTCAAATTGACATTAAAGGCTATTCATGTTACCTACAGGATAATCTCACAAGATTTGAAGTTTATCTAATATATACATATTATATATGATAATATAATGAAGTTATATCTTCAAAATTGCAAACATTAAAATTTGTGTCAATAATCACTTACTTTTCCTTATCTGTTGAGCAAGGCATATTAATAGTTGCTCCTGACTGAACATCTCCTAGTGATGTATTTGGTTTTGTAAATTGCAAGTTAAACTGAACCTGTGAAGAAAGAAAACATAACTGAATTACTGTGAATTGACTGTTTTAATGTTGATATGTAAAGTGGTTAAATGTTTTTTTTCTGATAAATCTGAACATTAAAATACAGGTTCCATCTATATTTTCTAACACTCAAGCATGTTTTATTGAGAAAAGATGGTTAAAAAAAAAAAAAAAGGCCTATTTCTCCATGCCATATAAAATGAATAACATGAAATAGTTCTCTTAACAATTATTTTGAAACAAACATGAACATTAATACATCCAAATAAATGTTATATTGTTAAAAATTAACGAGCACCACAATGTTGAATTTATCGCATGCATTTTGAGGAATCTGCCTTTTTCAACATTCTTCAAAGTCCATATTATATTTATTTAAGGATTGCAAATGAAGGTTAGAAATTCGAATTGTGGGATAGTCAAAAGTAATCAAGAATCTATGCAAAAATCCAAAATCAAATATCAGCATATAAAATCTAATAGTATATTTAAAGTAATGACCAAGTGGGTTTCTTACCAGGAATATATAAATGGGTTCTAAATTAGGAAATAAATAAACTAAATCACCATGCTAAAAGATCAAAGAAGAAAACTAATAATAACCAGTTGCATAAAAAAGAAAAAAACATTTTAAAACAATAAGCACCTAGTTTTGGTAAAAATTCAAAATAGGAAGAGAGAGTTGCTAGCTCAATCTGATAAATTATAAATTAGAAAGGCATATGCTGCTGAACTTGGCTATCAAAGTTCAATACTACAAAGATGTAAGTTCTCCCTACATTAATACCCACATTTAATGCAACATTATACACTCAAAGGATTGTTTTTCAGCTAAACAAGCTGATTCTAATATTCCTCATAGAAAAGTAAATATGCAAGAAAAGTTAGGAAAATTAACAAAAAGAGTACACATATTAACACATAGTTTCCAGCCAACCAACATAAAAAATTAGGAAACATGACCAAATAAATGAAAAGAATGTTCTCATATACTGGACAAATAGAACAGGCCTGATCTCTGAGAGAAATGTGAACCTGACAACTGACCCAATTTTCTAACTGGAAGCACTTTCCTGACTGCAGATACACAGAACAACCAAAATAGAGTATGAAGGTCTTAACTAAATTGAGAACAAGACCAGCATTTAGAGAGTTTGGAGTAACAAGATTGCAAAGCAAAATTTAAGAGAAAAGGGTGCTGTACAGAAAAAGAACTCCAGAAATCTGCACATGGGTCCCCTTGAGTGTTTGCTGAGTACTAAGCACATGCATAGGATAAAAATCCACAAGAGGAAATAAACACAGGGGAGTTTTAAGGTGAAAAATTTCCAAGGTTCATAAGCGGGTAGAGAGAATAGAAAGTCATTGGTAATCATCTAAAGCATTTAGTTGAGAGCTGAGAGGGGTCACACTTTTGCAACAGAACTATCCTTTCAGTAAAATATATTCTAGATGCACCATAGTAAAGCTAAAGGAAAAAAAACTCCCAAAGGGATCAAGATGATCCCTGCCACTTGTTAGAGGAAGATAAAATCCAGACACCCAACAATGTAACATCAACAATATTCCATATCCTATCAAAATGACAATAAGCAGGAAAATATGACTTGTATCAAAAAAAAAAAAAAAAAATCAATAGAAACTGAGAAATGACAGATATGATGGAACAAGGAGACATGGGTATTAAAACAAATTATAACTACATACAAGAATTTAATGGGAAAAAATAAAAATGGAATATATATTTAAAGGAACAAAATGGAACTTCTAGAGATGGGAAAATACAATATCTAAAATGAAAATTTCCCACTGGATAGCTTTAACAGCAAATCAGACACTGCAGAAAAAAAAGATGAGTGAACTTTTAAGACACAACATTAGAATCTATATAAAATAAAGCAAATAATGAAATGAACGGAGTCTTGATGGGACAATACCAAATGATCTACCATATATATGGGTAACTAAAAGTACCTAAAAGAGAGAAAAGATAACAAAAGAAATTAATAACTGGAGAAATAATGGCCAAAATTTTCTAAATTGATGAAAACTATAAACCCACCAATCAAAGAACCTCTAAAAAACCCCAAGTGGATAAAGATACAAACACACCATACCAAGGCACACCATAATTATACTGCTGAAAATCAGTGACAAAGAGAGAATATTTAAAGCACTTAGAGAAAACCACTCTTTACATAGAGAAGAAAAATGATAAGCGTTATTGCTGATATCTTGCCAAAAACTATACAAGCCAGGCAGCAATGGAATGACCTTAAAAATGCTCAAAGTTAAAAAAAAAAAACAAAAAAACTTAACCTAGAATTCTATATACAGAGAATATGAAGTTAAAAACTTTTTGAGACAAAAACAAAAAGAATTACATACCTGCACTATAAGAAATCTTAAAGATCAAATAATATAGGAAAAGAAAAAATGATACTAGATGAAAACTCAAATCTACACAAAGGAATAAAGAGTGCATAAATGAAAATATATGAGTAAATCTAAAAGACTTTTTCTCATGGTTTAATTTATTTAAAAGATACTCAATTGTCTGAAGCAAAAAACCTGACATGTACTGTGGGTTTTATAACAAATGTAGAACTAAAATTCTGACAGGAGTAGCAGAAAGATAGAAGGGAGGAAGTGGAAGTATACTATTCTAAGGTTCTTACTTTATATAGGAAATGGCATATTATTCGATGTTAGACTTTGATAAAATGAAGTATGTCTTCTGAGTCCCAGAAAGTGAAGAGGAAGAGTGTGTGACAGAAAAAATATTTGAACAAATAATGGCTGAACAATCCAAAATGAGGTAAAAGATATAAATTTATAGATGCAAGAAACTCAGAGAACCACAAACAGGATAAACTCCAAGGAATCCATGCCCCAACACCTCATAATTGAACTGCTGAAAACTCAAGAAAAAGAATAAATCTTGGAAGCAGACAGAGAAAGAGGACATTATAAAGAGATGAAAAACAACTCAAGTTTACTGCAGATTTCTCATCAGAACCTATGAAGGCCTGAATAAAATGGAACAACACTTTTTAAGGTGTGAAAACAAAAGAACTATAAACACAGAATTCTATTTCCACAGAAAAATATCTTTCAGGAATGAAGGTGAAATAAAGGCATCCTCAGATGAAGAAAAACAAAGAATTTTTCACCAGAAAACCACCTATAAAACACATGCTAAGTAATATTCTTCAGACAAAAGGGAAATAAGAGAGGGAAACCTGGAACACCAGGAATGAAGAAAAAGCAACAGGAATAGTAAATATTGGATAAATATAATATATTATATAATAGTAAGACTCTTATATTCCAATTGAAATGCTAAAATATTAATTCTATACACACTGTGTACAGTTAAATATGTGTACTTTAATCCCTAGAGCAACCACTAAAAACTATACAAAGATATATAATAAAAGACACAATAGAAAACTAAAATAGAATACTACAAAAATGTTCGAGTTACTTAATAGAAGACAAAAAGGGAGGAACAAGAGAACAAAAAAACAAGAAACAAACAATACCAAACTATATGCTCTCTACATGAAAACCACTTTATATATAATGATACATGAAGGTTTAAAGTAAAAGGCAGAACAAAATATTCCATGGAAACACAACTTAAAAGAAATTTTGAATGGCTATATTTATATCAGACCTAGTAGACTGAAGAGCAAGGAATAAAGAATGAAGATACATATGATGAAGGACCAATAAACCAAGAGGACATAACAATCCTAAAAGTGTAGGCACCTAACAAAAGAGTTCCAAAATACATGAAACACAAACTAAGAGAATTAAAATGAGAAATGGAAAATTCCACTAATGGTGATAACACTCCTCCCTCAAAACAGAGACAGAAGATCAATAAAGATACAAAAGAACTAAAGAAAACCATCAACAAACTAGATCTGATCAATATTTAGAGAATACTCCACACAACTAAATACCTATTCTTTCCAAATGCATATGAAACATTGACTAAGATAGATTACATGCTATAAGTTGTACCTCAATTAAGTTTTGGTTTGTTTGTTTTTTTAAAAAAGAGGCACCATAAAGAGAATAAGAAGACAAACCAAAACCAAAATTTGGGAAATAATAACAATTAGAACATAAAACCAACAGCAAATTACTGTCCAGAATACATACAGAATTCTTATGAAGTAATTCTACAAAGGTTAAACACCCCTAAAGAGGAAGGAATTTAAAAAAATTAACAGGAATTTTATAGAAGAGGAAGAATAAACAACCAATAAACATATAAAAAAATGTTCAACCTCAATTAATAATAAGGGAAATGGTAACTAATCAGGCAAAAATACCTTCGACCAAGCTACTTATAAGAATTTGTGCTACAAATGTATTTGTATAAGGCCACAAAGATGCATGTAGCATTGTATGAATATCTTAAAACAACTTGATTATTCATTAACAAAGGACTGGTTAAATTAACTGTAATCCAGCCACATTCTGGACTACTATGAATTCATTTTAAAAATTAAAAAAAAAAAAAAAAAACAAACACCTTACAATCTGATACATTGAAATGGACGTATTCCAAGATAATACAATTAAATGAAAAAGTCAGGTGCAGAAAAACTGGCATGTCAATATTTATGCTTATATACATTCACATATACAAACATACATGCACATACATGCATACAAATATATTCTTGTATATTAATTTAATATTTTTGGACTATATCCCAAGAAACTCAAAAAAGTGATTCTCTTTGAGGAACAGACAGGAAGCCACAGGAGAGACATTTAGATAGTATATCATGTTGTATTGAAGCTTCCCATGCTCATATATTATGTATTCTACAAATAATTAATAGAAGACAAACAAAAAAAAATATTTAGAACCATCTGGTGAATGAGGTGGTTAAACAAGATGCTATCGCAGATAAAACCTGACTCTGAATATACACTTTGGGACAAACAGTATCAAAATAAAGACACCAAGTACCTGGCCTTAGATGCCTTTCCATTGCAGAAAATCCGTCAAATACTTCATAGTCTTCATGATCAAATATGATCATGTTTGACCTTAAGGACTGAGATTTTATCCCACCCAATCAAAAAAGAGTCAGACTCAGATATCCTAAAATATTCAAAAGATTCTATCACAAGTATTTTATTTGACATCAAATAACATCTCTTTAATTACAGTTTAGTTACTAAATCATTTTTAGTTTAGTTTGGAAAATAATACCATTTACTATCATAACAGTGTTTCACCACAAAATGTAAGCACTGTAATGGCAGGGACTTTGTCTTTCCAGGCCATAGAAGATATTCAAGAAATAATTAATTAGTACTAGAGTTGGTAGGTGTAGGTCCAAGAGACTTAAATCTTTGGGCTGTCCATGTGTCAGCTGGCCCCTGAATCTCAATGGAGTTGCAATATCTACTCTCTAGTTCATTGGTCTCACCCAGGACAACTAACATGAAGGTGATGATGGGCAACTACCATACCAAGGAACCAAGAGAGCCTACAACTGCAAGCAAGAGAGTCCCATCCATTGGCCCTATGAGATCACAACCCCCCTCTCAATTAGGGGTGGAATGGACATCACCATCCCAGAAACCTCAGGACTGGGGAATGAACTATGGACTAAAGTAGATTTACTGGTAATTCTACAATATACTTACTGTGATTCTAGCAACGGAAGAAATTATATCATTGATGTGGAAGCAGTGGCCACTGGAGGTTCTGAGGAGGGCAGGGAGAGGGAAAACAGGTATAATACAGGGGCATTTTTGGGACTTGGGAATTGTCCTGAATGACATAGCAACTACAGATACAGGTCATTATAAATCTTGCCATAACCTACAGAATTGGTTGGAAGAGAGTGTAAACTACAATGTAAACTTTAATCTACGCTCAGTGGCAGTGATCCAAAATGTGTTCATCAATTGCAATGAATGTACCTCACTAATGAAGGATGTTGTTAATGTGGGAAAATGTGGAAGGTATGGAGAGCGGGGCATATGAGAATCCCCTATATATTTATGTGACATTTCTATAATCTAAGTATCTTTTAAAATTTTTTTTAAATAAAATTGGGAAAAAAAACCAAAACTATTGATTGGCTTTCTTTTTGCCAGTATGATAAAATTTTTTAATAAACACTCTTATGTATTTGTTCAGCATGGTTTTATTTCTTGCACAATTTAACTCATGTTATTTTATATTCACACAATTAAACTTCTGCCTGAATGTACTAAATCTTAACAGGAACATTTTAAGACATTGGATATATAACAGATTTGCTATCATAAAAATTTAGGTGATTTTTTGGATGGTACTATCATGTTTTAAAGCAACTCAAAAAAGCATATGTTTCAATCACCATAGCTGCTAGCACAAAAGACTACCTAGAGATCAGTGCTGTCCAAAAAGACCATTTGTTAAGGTATGAGAAAATGTTATAATTTTGATATATAGACATTTTCTTTAATTCCCATTTTTAATACATTTTATTATTAATAATAGATAATAACTCTGGATCACTTATCATGTACCAAGCATTATTCTAAGTAAATGCATTAACTCATTTAACCCTCACAAAAAATCCAGTAATGTTGATAAAATTATCATTCCTTGTTACAAGTAGGGAAATGGCAACACAGAGAGTTGGAAGTTACTGGGTTTTGTTTGCTCATTTGTTTTTTAGTGGCTTGCCAACATCTCATTGGTAGAGGCAGGATTAAACCCTAACCAAAGAGTATACTTTCTTAAGCAATAAACTATACTAGAATATGATATAGTAGTTCAACAGTGTAGGCATTCAATTCACAGAGAAATACACTTGTAGCTCAAAATGTTTTCTTTTGTTTTAGGTGTTTTTTTTTTTTGGTTAGGGATAAATGATCAAAAGAATATGGAGATCACCCAGGTGTCCAACAACAGATGAATGGATAAACTGTGGTCTATTCACACAATGGAATATTATGCAGCTGTAAGAAATGAAGTTGTAAAGCATATGACAACATGGATTAACCTGGAGGACACTATGTTGAGTGAAGCAAGCCAGACACAAAAGGACAAATACTGTATGATTGTGTTACTGTTAACCAACTATATTGTGTAACATATTGTTTGATTAAAAAAAAATTTATATGTATCCAGTACATTTAATTGAGAAATGTATGTATTTATTCATTTGTTTACTTTTTAGTTTTTAATTGTTTATATTTTCAATTATTATTATCATTATATATATATATATATATTTTTTTTTACCGGGAGGTCCCAGGGATCGAACCCGGGTCCCTCCATATGGGAGACGGAGGCCCAACCAGTTGAGCCACATCCGACCCCATATATTTTCAATTATTAAACGTACAAAATAAAGTTAAAAAAAAAAAAAAAAAGAATATGTAGATCTAAGTATCTTTTAAAAATAAATAAAAAATATATTTAAAAAAGAATATGGAGCTCAACGATATAAGATACCCTGAAAGTCCTATGACCACATTTAGGAATATCCTTGTTATAATGATTATTTCCACAAGACATATAAGAGAGGGTGGTAAGTCATATTTAGGTCTTCAACAAGGCACCTGTCTACTGTAGCAGTTCTTCACCTCATTTTGGTTGTTACATACTTCCTGGAAAGCTGTTTAAAATTAAACAAACTATGATTTCAATCATAATTATATCTCAAGAAAAACACAGCAGTCATTAGTAAACTGATTCTTATTAGAAAATAGTATTATTAGAAAAAATAGTATTCTTTTGAATGTGCATCTCTAGTTGTCCTTAATATAACCAATGCAAGAAAAGCCAGCTAAATGTATCTATATGCTCTTTGCATAATATTCTAAGCATAAAAACTCAAATTTAACTCTCATTTCATGGAGAATTCTCAATGGCTCCAGATCATAATTAATAAGGCTGTGCCTAAAAAGAAGTACTTGCCTAAGCAATACAGCCAATTTATTTTTAAAGCAACGTCTGACAGTCATCTATGGATCCATGTTTTGTCCTTAGGTCCTGATGGAGCAGCAGCCCCACTCCCTTCAAGCACTTGAGCAGTGGCCATGCTCTTCCCCAACACTGGGGTGAGAGCCTCACCCTTTTCAAGCATCTGGCATGTTGACAAGTATCCACAAACGGTGGGACACAGGCCCCATCCTCTCTGAGCAATGGGGTGGCAGCATTCTTTCTGAACAATGGGACACAAAGCCTGCCCTCTCTAAGCACTTTGCAGATGGCCTGCCCCCTCCAAATGCAGGGAGGAACATGCCCTTTTCATTCACATGAGTTGGCTCACTCTCTTAGCCTGAGGAGATTCCTTTGGTCCAGACCTTGGATTTCATGTTTCTACCCTTGAAGTCATTCTTCCTTCAATTTGTCGCTTCTCTGTTCCTTTCAATCCAGGCTGGCAGTGGTTCCCCCTCATACAAATTTTGCAAAAACCTTGTTGGTTTTGTGTGTTAGTTCACAGAGGTCCAAATCATCATACAATGAAACCTTCCACAGATCCTTCCTGCATAACTGCATTTAAAATCCTGACTTCTACTGAAATGGCTGACAGGCTCCATGTTCAGTTAAACCCTCACCTGGAACTCAATTCTCTGGGGACTCACTTTCCAGAAATTCAGGGAGGTCCTTAATGGAGCTGTTTCTGGCCCTAGTCTCAGAGCACATTATCTGGATAGACTCAGAATTGTCCAAACCACCAACTTTTGGTTTCTTTGTGCTTAGGAGTTCAGTTCTCTACTTATCCCTCTCCTATTTCACTATAAGCCAAAGGAGAAATCAGGCTGCTATTTTCCACACTTAGCTTGCAAATCTCCTTAGCTAAATAACCAAGTTAATCACGTTCAAGTCTGCCTTCCATCCAAAATCAGAACACAATTTCACCAAATTCTCTTCCACCTTATTACAAAAATCACCTTTCCTCCAATTTCCAGTAACACATTCATCATTTCCTTCTGTGGCATCACTGGAACTACCATTAACATCCATATTTCTATCAAAATTCTGTTTATGACAAATTACGTATTTTCTAAGATGATACAAACTTTATAGTTTTCACTCATTTTTGAGCCCTCAAAATTCTTCTAGCCTCTACCGAGTACCCAATACCAAAGCTATCTCCACATTTCGTATATTTGTATAGCAGCACCTCACCTTCTAGTATGAAAAATGGTTTTTAGTTTCCTGGCTACTAAAACAAATATGCAATAGTTTGCTCAAACAACGGGAATGTACTGGCTCACAGTTTTGAGGTCAAGATAAGTCTAAAATCAAGGCATCATCAAGATGATGCTTTCTCCCAGAAGACTGTGGCCTTCTAGGACTGGATGTTAGAGATCCTTGGTCCTTGGCTTTTCTGTCACATGGCAAAGTATATGGCGGCCTCTCCTGGGTCATGTTTACTTCCAGCATCTGGCTGCTTCCCAGTTTTCTTTCTGTGTGCCTGAATTCTGTTCTGCTTAATCCAGTAATAGGATTAAAATCCACCCTGATTCTGTTGGACCACACCTTAACTGAAGTACCCTCATCAAAATGTCCTATTTACAAGGCTTCACACCTACAGGAATGGACTAAGTTTAGGAACATATTTTCTTGGGGTACATAGCTATACATCATCACAGAGTTTATAATAACAGTTTCAAATTCTACCTTCTATTAAAATATTCTTTTCAATAATAGTTATTTGTCCCCAGGATTTAGGAAGAAACCAATTTGGACTTAAAGTTAGGAATGAAAGTAAAATCCATGATTGGTTTGGGTGGATTAAATTACTGTCACCACAGGTAACACGTCAGCAGCATGAAGTCAGTAATCATAGTACTGACGGTTGTAGGAGATATAAGGAAGAGACAATTAGAAGAATGAATAATGGAGAGGTTGAGTGCAATAAATAAGCATTAAGCAGATCAATGTCCAACTCTTTTTGACAAATTACCCAAGAAATAACATACATATATGTTACTAGAATAAAAATAAAAAATAAAATATCTATGGAACTGTACTACAGAATGAATCCTAAGTGAAACCATGGACTACAGGTAATAATACAATAATAAAAATGTGCTATCATCAATTGTAACAAACATACCACACCAATGCAGGTTGTTAATAACAGGGTGGCATACGGGAATCCTGTATTTTATGCATGATTTTTAAAAATAAATCATACTTCTCTAATTAACAAGAAAAAATCATATAGTGCACATATTTCCTGTAAGTATATATAAAGGTTAACGATATTTACTACAGATGAATATTCAATAAGGTATTCATCCAATACATTACCTAACATTTACACAATTGATAAAAAAATGAATTAAGAAAAAGGTAGAAAATATTTTCATATTTTGAATTTCTGTATTTTTCTAAAACAAACATTAGCTAATTTGACTACCTTTGGTCCTGAAACCGGGTGGATGGTATTTTTGGCAGATATTGAATGAGGAAAGGCATTCTGGAATGCAAATGCAGAGGAAACAGGATAACCAATTCCACAAGTTGGGTATGTAAGTCTACCATCAATCTAAAAATAAAAACATTTAAAAAAATTAAGGGTGAAAAGTTGGTTTTAAATAGTACTTGCTGATACAGGAAGCATTAGCACATGCTATAATAACAATTAGTTATGAACACTACCTCAGAGGCCAATTTTGTTTATCATGACACTACAAAAGCCTGATTTATCACACAGAATGTGATTGTGATATCTTTGGTCCAAAGGGCTTCCAAGAGACGCTGTGCAAGCTTGGACAAAACAAAGCACTGGACAGCCTTTAAACTGAGTTATAAGAGGCCAGGCGAAACACAAATGTTGAGAAGCAACGGTATACAACAGTGGTTGTATGACAAAAATACCTTTTACACAGCTATTAATCATTCAAGGGTAAATCTGTCAAGTTTTATCAAGTTTATAATTCAGTTTCAGGCAATCCAATCTGGTAGCAATCCTCTCCCTTCTTTAGACATTTAGTATCACCTGATTTACTGTAGAATTAAAAATTGGGCATTTGAATTTTAAACCCTCTATAAATGCTCTCCAGCCACAGACTTCCAGGACCATAACTAGGTGTGTAAACTGGGTTTATTGCTTCATGCAACAAGGAGCACACTGTGGGGAACCATGGTATGTCTCAGTAAAAGGGTATTAAAAGATACTTACTTAAAGATCACTGGTAAGGGTAACAACATGGGTAAATATAATTGCTAGGACTATTGTATTTTGGGTTTGAAACTCTACTTCGTACTTACTGCAAGATTTAAAAGGCAAATGCATAAAATATAATGATAAATTAGTTTATAATGATAAACATGTAATTTGTGACAAACTATATAAAGGTGAGCTACAGCTGGGTATAGGAACATTGTCTATGTATACTATTGAAGCTAACCTTGTAACAAAGGAAATGAGATTGTTAGAGTACTAGGATGTTAAATTTAAGCCTCATGGTAACTACAAGAAAATGTAAGAGAATATGCAAGCTCACAGAGACAGAAATTAAGAGTATGGGTTGCCAGGGGTGGGGTCCTGGAAAATGAAGAGTTAAAGCGTAATGAGTATAGGGTTTCTGTTTGGGGAGATGGGTAAATTTTAATAATATTGAGAATGTGATTAATCCCATGGAATGGCATCCTTGGGAGTCATTGGAATGGGCAAGTTTATACGGTATATATGTTCCCACAATTTTTATAAAAAGAGCAAATAAAGAAACAATGAAAATTAAATGCATCCTGGATAAGATCTAGCAAGGGAGGAGAAAAGGGTCAAAAGGACATTATTGGGACATATGAAAAAATGGAATATAGATGGTATGCTTTATATCAATGTTAAATTTCTTGAATATAAGGTCCTTGTTCTTAGAATATGTGCAGGGCAGTATTAAGTGTTCAAGGAGTATAGTGAAAACAGTATATAAGCTAGTGTTCAGAAAATGGATTTACAGATAGATACACAGACAGATAGGATGATATGGCAAACTGGCAACATGTTAAAATTGGTAGATCTGGGTATCTGGGGGTGGTATAGGGATGTTGGAGTTCTCTGTAAAGGATCTGTATTATTTTTTAAAACAGTCCTGTAAGTTTAAAAGTATTTTAAAATAAACAGTTAAAAAAAAAAAGACAGGATTTAGCCTCATGTTAGGTGGTTTAGGGCAGAATTTAAGGAAGTTGGGCTTTGCTCTGGATTGGATTCTGTTAGGAAATACAGTCATAATATGACTGTATTTGAATAAACCTTATCTATAAAGAGGGCAGAATATGGTAAGGCTAAAGCTACAATTGATAAAGCAGCAGTCACTCATATTAGTCAGGATAGGAGGATACTTGGTCATTTTTGTGGTTTGACAATTTTCATATTTTTGCGTTCAGACATTATTATGGAGTGACCTTACTTTTGTTTTATCTTGATCTATCATGGCCACGGAACGGCTTTGTTTGATATTCATGTTCTGTGAAACTGTTTATGTTCAACAGAATACCAAGGCCTAGGTATGAGTGCCAGGCCTGCTCCTAGCAAAACCTAGCCTCACCAATAGTACCAGGTGAACTTATGGATATAAGAAGCCACTATCCTCTTTTTCCCTCTTATTTCCTACAAGGGAAAAGCAAGGGACCTTGTCCTGGGAGCTAGAAAATTTGTATCTCCTAAGCAGTTACTTCTAGAATCTAGAGCCCACAAGCCTGCTAAGGTTTCCAACATTCTTTTTCTGAGAACTTAATTTAGGCTCTTTCCATTGTGGTTCCAATCTTGAATCCAATCACTGAATTCTCTCTTCTTGAAGACTCCTAAATACTTTGTATATAAGTTTTTCAGCACATTTGACATTAGTTAGTAATGAATGATTTCTATACCCCTGCAACAGTCTTACAAAGAACTGTATCCTTGAACTACAGCCTCTTTGAGAGCAAATATATTTATGTTCCACTTCCAAGGGCAACTTAAGGTCTTCTTAAGTGCTAATAATTGTAGGACTCCAGTGTGTATCAACACTACCATCTTAAGCCATGGAGAATTCCTAATACTCTGAGAATACTTTGTTTTAGGAAATTCACTGAGACCACTCACATCTTAATTTAAATCTTACCACATTAGGGTTAGGAGAAATTCCACTTCTGATTGTGTTGCTGCTAGAATGTCCAGGTGGAGTGGTAGAAGAACCCAATACATCTTGCTTTCTCACTAACTGATTTTCATTTAGTTCTTTATTTAACCATGTGATTACTTAATAAAAGAACAAGAAATAAGGTAAAGGATTTTATTTTATAATTTTCATTTTGTAACCATTTAAACATTTAAAAATTTTATAGATGTCTTTAAAACTACCTTATATCTCTATATATCTATATATCTATATAAAACATGATGATGTTCTTTCATAAACTTTAACAAATGTTCCACAACAATGTAAGGAGGTGGTGGAGGGGTGATGTATAGGAATCCTGCATATTATCCATGATTGTTTTATAAGCTTACAACTTCTCAAAAAAATAAATAAATAAAAATAAATAAATACATATGATATACCACAGGATAACAATATAGGTTTACAAAATTTTTTCTCATTAAGATTCTTAATTTCACAAATGACACACAGGTCTCATTCTATTACTCCAGAAGTATATATTTCTGCTAATCAGACATCTCTACTCTTAAAAGACTAAATACTTTTGAAGGTTTTTGTTTCTCGAATGATATCTCATGTCTAATGCCCTGTGCTAGAAACTGAGACTATGTCAGTTAAAAGTTTAACCTTATATTTCAGGTTCAAATAATTCATATTTAGTGCTATTATGTAAATACAGCAATTTAAAAAGGAGTGAAAAATCTAAGCAGTATATTATGGCCAATATTTTCAACACTGTTAAGTTTGAGTTACTGACACATGTGATATGGTTTTTTTCCTAATGATGATTCTGATTTACAGGGCAGATGATATAACTTACTATAGCAAAGATGTTAAAACAGTAAATTTAAAGCAGAAACTGTTAGTATATAGCAATATCTTGATTTACTTAGACTTTTATGAATTGAACTAAAATCTACAGGTTCCAAATAAAACTAAAAACCTAATTTACAAAAAATTTTAACACTTACATTTTTCATTATTTTTCAGAAGCTGTTTGCTCTCTTCAAGTTTTTGAACTGTAGCATCTAATTGGTCTTGTAATTTGCATACCTGAAACATGTCAACCCTCACAATAAATCACATACAATAAGGTTAAAATAAAAACTGAATAAACTGATTATATTAATTTAGTATATTGCTAATTATTATTAAATGAAAATAAAGGAATAAGCTCAAAAGTATAATAAAATATTCATGTATCCGTGTGTGTGTGTGTGTGTGTGTGTGTGGTGTACACTCAAATGTATTTGACTCATGGTAACTAACTTTTCAAACTGAAATAGGTTATTAACATCTGTTAAATCCAGTCATATCCTTTTGTAAGAAACAAAAGGCCATGCATTCTCTAACAAAGTAGAAATGTTAAAAATACATCTGAGGAAGCTTGTATAGTTTGCAAATAAAACAGTCACACATACAAAAATATAAAATAGTAACTACCTCTTGCTCTTTAATTCGGAGAGACTGCCCAATATCTTGTAATTCCTTTTGTTCCTTTTGTAACCTTTCTTCCTTCTCAGCCAAGAGTTTTTCTTGCTGAATAGTAACTGTATTCTTCAGTTTCAACTTACCCATTAGGGTTTTCAGATCCCCTTGTAACTTCTTGATAATTTCATTTGCCTGTAAAAGAGCTTCAAATGTATCTCTCAACATAATCCAATGAAATATAATATTCGATTAAAATTTTAAAAACAAACCTTAAGAAGTTCTGCTGATAATGATTTTATTGTGGCTTCAAGTTTTCCTAACTGCACCTGATTTTTTTCTCCATTTTCTTCTAAAGCCACCTGGTATGTATTTTTAAAAACATGAATAATTAGGGCATGTGTATCTGTTTAGGAAAAGCATCACTTGTAAATGTGATCATCAATTTGTTTAGAAAATATAAAAGTAAACCTTTTGTTCCTGGATTGTATCAAATGCTTCTTTTGTTCTTAAAACAAGCTGGTCCTTATCCTTGATTTCCTGTTCTAAAACAGCTACTTTTGTTTGTAGCTGATTAATATGCTTTTCTTTTTCGTGGCATTCAGCATCTAGTGCAGAATTCTCTCTTCTCAAAGAAAGGACTTCTTGCTTAGCCCTTTGGAGTTCCTAGGAGTGAAGAAAATTAAATTATGCATATGCAAAAGGCAAGTTGGCAGGTCTAGTTATTTATAATTAAGATGTTTAAAATATCAAAAATGTCATTACTACTTTTAAAGTTCCAATACATATGATTTTTTTAAAGGACAGGAAAGTCTCTCTATTGCACATGTACCTTGTAAACACGGAAAATAATTGTAAACGACACTAACATCTAATTCAATCATATGAAGGGGAAGTTATACATTCCTGACTAATGAATAAATGACAACTTTTAAAAACTATTAACAAAAAGTTATTTTAATAATGAACTTTATTTTTAGAGAAATTTTAGATTTAGAGAAAAATTACACCAAAAGTATAGGGAATTCCCATACAACCCTTCCCCACACCCACACACATAGCACCCGTATTATTAACATCTTACACTAGTGTGCTATATTTGTTCCAATTGATGAACCAATATTAAAGCATGCTATTAACCAAAGTCTACAGTTTATATTATGGTTTATATTATATGCTGTACTTGGACAAATGTATAATGTCATGTGTCCGTAATTGCAGTATCACAGAGAACAATTTCACTGCCCTAAATTTGCCATGTTCCACCTATTCATCCCTCACCCTCCCTTCTGACGCCCTGGCAACCACTACCTTTATATCAATGTTACAAATTCTTCTGTTAACACAAGATAATAACTACAATAACAATAAATCTACTTTGGTCTGTGGTTACACTCCTCCCTTATGTTTGTTCATTCCTTAGTCTGGGGGATTTGAGATGATGTCTGCTCATACTGCTTCAGGCTGAGAGGGGACTTGGATATTATGGGGCAGATGGCAGGAACTGTTTTGCTTGCAGTTGTAGATACTCCCTGTTTTTGGGGATGGGACTTGTCCATCATCATCATTTTGTCGATCGTCCAGGGCAAGCTCAAAGAACTAGAGTAAGAGTTGGCCACAACTCTGCTGAGATTTAGGGCTCAACTGGCATATGAACTGACTGAAGATTTAAGTCTCTGAGAGATATATTTAACAGGTATATTGAAAATTACAGGTTCAAATAAAAGGAGAAGAATCGTGATTAGGGGAATTATAAATGAGTATAACCATATTATATTGGGGAAATAGATTATCATATATTCCCATTTAGGGCCCGCCAAAGGGGTGTTGATTTCATGAGGCTGTGTGCCTTGCCTCTGGTGTCCAGGCATCCCTAGAGCCCTCGGTAGCACTCGTTTGAGGCTTTGTTTACTGTGGCAGTTAGTGAAATCTGTCTGAAACCTGCATAGGCATAACCTCCAGAATGACCTCCTGACTCACTTTGAAATCTCTAGCCATAAAAACTCCTTTTAAAATAATATTTCTCCATTTTGGTCAAGTTCTTTTTCCAAATGCATCACTGGTTATCACTTAACAAGAAGTTTTCGATATCTTGAAATTTATAGTTTTAAAAAATCATTTAAGTAATAAATTCTCATTTTAGTAAGAATTTTAAAATATAGGGAAGCCAAAAAGAAAATTAAAATCCTAACATTCTGCTATTGAAACAGTGGTTCTCAATATAGTCTGCATTTGGAATTACCTGGGAAACTTAAAAACTACTAATCCCTGGTACCACATGGACTCTGATTTAAATTAGTGTAGCACATGGCCTGGGCACTGGGACATTTAAAAGCTCCCAAACTTTCATGCCCCCTGATAGGATAGGTGGGGGGGCAATGTTTTGCCAGCATCTCTGGACAACTACAGGCACTTTCTGACCACACCGACTGGACTATTGGACACTTGTGGCTCCGTCACCCCCACTACCCGATAGGAGGGGGACAGTGTTTCCCCAGCCTCTCTGGGAAACAAAATGTAGTATATACATGATGGAATACTCTGCTGCTGTAAGAAGAAATGAAATTGGAACACATACGATAACAGGGATGAACCTTGAAGACATTATGCTGAGTGAAACAAGCCAAACACAAAAGAACAAATATTGTATAGTCTCACATACAAATATGAGCTAAATACAAAGAGTAAAAACAGAGTTAAAACCTACAGTATTGGTTACTAGGAGATGGGATGAGGGCTGAGAAAGGGTCCTGATGCCTAACGTATGTAGAATTTTTAATTAGCTTGATTGTAAAAGTGTGGAAATGGATAGAGTTGATGGTAATATATTATAGTGAGTATAACTAACACAGCTGGTTTATAAATGGGATTGTGACTGAAAGGGGGAGTCTAGGGATGTAAATGCCAATTGAAAGGAAGCTAGAGGAACTGTATAACATAGCGATTTAAGAAGTAAATGAGGATTGTGGTTAATAGTACAAATACAAGAATGTTCTTCCATTACAAGGTGTTAAGAATATGTTGACACTGTCCTGATTCTGTGATAATCAGGGTGGGCTAAACATTCGCTATATTAGAAACCATGCATGTGTCCCCAGACCTCGTTTTCCTCCCTAGGTCTGGTTTTTAGACTGCTGGTGATAAACTAAGCCTGATTTATTATATGTCCATCCTGTATGGGAAAAGACTATAACTCTAGGTATCTCTGGTCAACCTTAAGAGATATAGCAGGGGGCTATATCTGGTTGGCGTCCATCTCCCATATGGAGGGACCTGGGTTCGATCCCCGGGACCTCCTGGTAAAAATTTAAAAAATATATAGAAGGTGCGTGGGCCGCCAGGCCCTGTGCGCGGGCGCACCACCAGTTCCCGCGAGCCACACAGCAAGATGATGACATAATAGGAGAGTGACACAAGGGAGAGGCAAGATGAGACGCACCGAAAAACCAGCAACTAAGGTTGCGCGGGCAGGATGCCTCTCTCCTACATCAGAGATTCCAAGGATTGAATCCCAGTGAAGACAGGAGGAGAAGGATGAGAAGAGAGGGCAGAAAATGGACACAGAGTTGCCCAGCGAATGGACATAGAAACAGCAAAAACGGGGGGGGAGGGGGAAGGGGTGTAAAAATGGATAAAAGTAAATAAATAAATCCTTAAAAAAGAAAAAAAAAAGAATATGTTGATACATGGGGAAAATACAACTAATGTAACTTACGGACCAAAGTTAGTAATTTTCTAATATTTTTGCAACCATGGCAAAGGAGATACTATATCAATTCTAAGGGTCAGCAATACTGAGATATAAGAGGGTATGGGATTTTTCCTTTTGGAGTTTAAAAAAAAAAAAAAAAAGATTAAAAAAAATTCTAGTTACAACAGTTCACTTCCCAATTAGTTAATACCAACTAAAATGTAGCTAATACACAGAAGTGTAGTAAATAGTATTCCTAGATAATTTTCATTTTTAACAAAAACATTACAAAATAATTTTATAGTATTATACCCATAGTGTTTTTAGTGTTTTGTTTTGGAGTATGGGCTTTAGTGTCAGAAAGAGTTTAATTCAAATTCTGGCTCTTACATTAACTGTGTGATCTTGGGAATTACTTAACATTTCTAAATCTCAGTTCTCTCATCTGTAAAACAGAAATGGTAATAAATACCTCATAAGTTATTTCATTTCATCTTCACAAAACATTATGTAAATGCTTAGCATATTACCTGGTAGGTAGTCAATACTCAATAACTGGTAATAAGTATTCTTTTTAGGGTACTAATACCTAAAAAGTACAATTTATTAAAAAAAAAGTTCATCCCCAGGACTCATAATTTGAAAGTCTTATGCAAATTTTAAAAGTAGCATTTTTGTTAAATAAAAGTCAGTGTAATGAAGCACCCTGTTCATATATTAACCAGGTCCAGGGGTGAGATAAAAGAAATCATAGAGTGTTAAAATGAAGTATTTAAGACTATCCAATGTACTATGCAGATGAAAAGCTTCTAAGCATAATAAGTTGGTTAAAGGGAGTTGGAAGTCTTGTGAGGTAGAATAGCTGATGATCTTTTGTATTTAAATATGATACTTAATAAAATCTACAGAAATATATTTTCTGATAATTCATATGACAACAATGCATAATAACACTAATGAGGAGTCTACCATCACGGTGTCAAAGCATCAATTAATGTGCCATTATAGTCAGATTTTTTAAAATTCCTCTTTTGCCTGAAAGAATAAGGTAGTACTAAAGACAGGCAAACAAAGATGGGTTCCAATCCTGCTGCTACTTACTATCTCTGTAACTTTGTTCAAGTCACTTGACCTCTCTGTTCCATTCTCTGTGCCTTAGTTTCATCATCTGTAAAATGGGGATAACAGTACCTACCTTAAAAAAATTATGACTTAAATAAGTTAATATATGTAACCACTTAAAACAATGCCTATCACATGGCAAGTACTCAGCAAATGTTAGCTATTATAATTACTGGACACTACACTTCATATAGTTGTTTGATATGTTGAATAGGCTGAGAAAAAGAACAGTACTTACTCTGAAAATCTGAGGGCTATCCCAATCAGTTGCTCCTCCACATCCTAAGTAAAAATATCCACATTTACCTTGGCTCTATTCTGGAGCAGCCCTTTGTTATCAGGATAGATGCCAATACTACAGCGATTTCAGATTCTCAATTTTCTTTGCACTGTCTGAACTGATTACCCTAGCACCACAAGATAACCTTGCATAGCATCCAGAAGACCACCCACACAAGTGATAAAGAATGATCAAAAGACTAAATTTTTAACCAGGAACCTGCCACACACACAAAAAAAAACTAAACTAAAAACGAAACATTCAGTACCTCTTCAACACCAGAAAGTTTTGCTTTAAGTTCTCTGACAGTGGAGTCTCCTTTATATTTCCTTTCAGTTAGGTCTTTATTGGTTGTTTCTAACTCAGACAATCTGTTTTGCAACTGGTGGATGTTTCGTTGGTGAAGGATTTCTAAGTCTTTTTTTTGTTGTTCATGCTGCTGTTGATATTGAACCTGTGCCTATTATACAATAAAAATATAGTACAAAATTCAAAGAAAAAAACACAGAAATAAAAATTAGGAAAGATTTGAGGAAAAATAATCTTAGTTATTCTTCTTAGTAATTATTAAGTATCCCTGTTTTGAAGATGGTCTGTTTTTAATTACGGATTTATGAAGGAGAAAGTAATGTCAATAAAGGCAAATTTACCACTATGATCTTGTTGATAATTTCTGCTTCTCCTAAACCTACATGAGTTTAGAAGTAACAGTCTTCAAATTAAGGGAAGAATGATATACAATTAAGCAAAAACAGGAAACTGCAAAATAGTAGATATAGTATAAAACTAGGGGAGCAATTGTAGCTCAGTGGTTGAGCACATGCGTCACCTATACGAGGTCCTAGGTTCAATCCTTGGTACCTCCTTTTAAAAAGGAAAAAAAGCATAAAACTATTTGCAAGTGAGGCAGGGAACATATGGATCTTTAATTTTTTGTTTTAAACACAATTGTTTCAGTTTTTTACAATTAGTATGTTTTACTTTTATAATGAAGAAAGAAACACTAAAATTGTTAAACCAGCAAGGTTGTTTTTTTTTTTTTTTTTTTGAGATACTGGGCTGGGAGATTGAACCTGAGACCTCATACGTGAGAAGCCAGCGCTCAACCAGAGCCACATGGGTTCCACTGAGTTGGTTTTTTCATTTGTTTGCTTGTTGTTTGTTTTTTTGTTTTTAGGAGGCACTGGGAACCAAACCCAGGACCTCCCATGTGAAAAGGAGGTGCTCAACCGCTTGAGCCACATCCACTCCCCAGCAAGGCTTTGTTCATTAGCTCAATCTTATACTTAGTAGTTACATTTTACCAATAATAAAATTTGAACATGGTTGTAACTGTGTAATCTCTGGTGCCTGTCTGAATCATACTATAAACCTATCTTAATAATCTCTGTTGAGAACACCATCAAATTTTAAATTCTTTAAAAAATAAGGTACCTTGTTCTGATTATGGAACTTATACATATTCTTAAAAGCACAAAGAATAAAATTATAAATAATTCATAATCTCATCAAGGGAGTCACTCTTAATATTTAGGATATTTCCTTCTAGTCATTTATATATTTATATCAACATCACTCATAACACACACAATTAAATACTTAAAATTACCAAATAAAGCCCAAGTTATTTATATAACTGATCACACTTTTCCCCCTTTAACAATGGTATCTTCTTATATAATTTAAAAACTCTATAAATATTTTAATAGCTGTTCAGTATGCCACACTATGGCTATACCATTTCTCTCCCCTACTATGAACATTTAGGTTCCAATTTTTCACAATTATAAATAACACTATGATTAATATGTTTGGGCATATACATATGTCCAAAATTCAGATTCTTTACTTATGATCAATTAGGCAAAAGAATATAAACAATTATAAAGCTTGCTACAAATTCCCAAACTGTTTTCCAGAAAGTTTATACCCATTCAAAAATTCTTACCACTAGTGTAGGAGAGTGTGTCTCTCATAAAATACTTTTGGAATTTGACATTACTACTTTAGGAATTCCTTCATTTTTCAAAAATTGGAAAAGAGAAAAGAATGGGGCAAAAGAAATAAAGAGGAAAGAGTCTGTATAAAGAGTATAATTTTGTAAGAAAAAAAATGAAGAAGTAATTAAAAACACACACACAAACACAACAAGCTGGTACAAGTGCTAACTTGTGTAATCAGATACTAAAGGCAAGAGAAGTCAAAGGCAGTAAATATGAAGAACTAGTTTTATCCCAATGATCATTAGAACTTTGGGAAATTTTGTTTTAAAAAAACTTGAAGTATAAGGAATAAGATGATAAAGTTTACTTATTCTACGTATTCTACTTCTGAATCATTTGAATATTTTTGGAAAAAGTATATAAGAAAAATATACTTCCATTCTGAAGGAAAAAATAACCTTTAAAGGGATAGTTTCAGAATTATAGCAAAAATAATAGGGCCCCACTGAAAAGGAGAATTTGTAGAAGTGGAAGTAATATTCATCAAAAGAATATTCTACAAGAGCTTTAATCAAAAGGGCAAATACTAGTTTTAAAAGAACATGAGACAAGAAAAATGTTTTGGAGATGGACTTATAAGAATTGGAAAAGAAAGATTAAGAGAAAATTATATGAATAGAAGAAAAGTGAAAAGAGAAATAGAATAAATAGATTAAGAAAACAATATAGGTGCAATTTATATGTAAGATAAAACGAAGATGGGTGATTTTTACCAGCTGCTAGAAACTTTCTTCACATTAGCTACTATAAACTAGAGAAATGAATTTAGAAATAAATAAGACTACTCAATATATTGTTTAAAACAGGGATGAAGGGAAGCAGATGCAGCTCAAGGGACTGAGCTCCTGCCTACCACATGGGAGGTCCCGGTGCCTCCTGAAGAAGAGCAAGACAGCAAGCTGCGCCATGGGCAAGCGCGGTGAGCTGATGCAACAAGCTGACTCAACAACATGATGTAACAAGAAAACACAAAGAGGAAAGACAATGAGAGAAACAACAAAGCAGGGGGCTGAGATGGCTCAAGCGATTGAGCACCTCTCTCCCACGTGGGAGGTCCCAGTTTCGGTTCCCGGTGCTTCCCAAAGAGATGAGCAGACACAGAGCACACAGCGAATGGACACAGAGCAGACAGCAAGTGCAAACGACGAGGGGAGGGGGGAATAAATAAATAAATAAATAAGAAGAAATAAAAATAAATAAAAAGTGATGTGATGAACACATAAGGAATAAGTATAAATATAAAGAAAAGGAGTCAGTGTGAAAGATTCAAATTTGCCCCCGCTTTTCAAATGCTCTAATGCAAAGATGGTACCACAGGTTTACTATCCATTTGAGTAGAAAAGTGACATGTGCAGTTAATATAGTTGCTAAAGTATTCCTTGTGACATTTGTGGTTATTATCAGAAATGGGAGGGCACAGTTTATCTGTCTCAACAGACTTTTATATAGACACAAAATTAGTCTAACTTGGAAACCAGTGCTCTATAGCAGAAGTTCTCACAGTGTGGTTCTCAGACCAGAAGAATCAACATCACCTGGGAACTTGTTAGGAAATCAAATTCTTGTACCCTACTCCAGACCTATTGACTCAGAGATTGAGGGGATGGGGCCAAACAATCAGCACTTTAACGAGCCCACCAAGTGATTCTAATGCACACTAAAGTTTTAGAAGCACTGTCTTATATACTATCTAGCAGAAGAAAGAGAAGAGCTGGCCTGGTTTTAAAGCCCCAAAGGACTGATTCACATTTCTATTAGAAAATACACTGGAGAATATAAACAAACTTCTCAGTCACTTAGGAGTTATAAACAAATGCACTTATGAATAGACTTTTAGAACCTAACTTGTTTGAAAATAGAGCCAAAAAAATCATTACAAAAAACATAAAGATGGGGGCGGATGTGGCTCAAATGGTTGGGCATCCGTCTCCCATATGGAGGGACCTGGGTTTGAGCCCCAGGACCTCCTCGTAAAATAAAAGAAAAATATAGAAGGTGCACGGGAGTGCCAGGCCCTGCCGAGCCATGCAGCAAGATGATGACGTAACAAGTGAGAGACACAAGGGAAAGCTAAGATGAGATGCGCTGAAAAACCAGAAACTGAGGTGGCACAGGTGGCAGAACACCTCTCTCCCACATCGGAGGTCCCTAGGATCGAGTCCCGGTGAAGACAGGAGGAGAAGGATAAGAAGAGAGGGCAGGAAACAGACACAGAGACTTACCTAGCAAATGCACACAAAACAGCAAATGGGGGTGGGGGTGGGATAGTAAATGGATAAAGTAAATAAATCTTTAAAAAACAAAAAACATAAAGTTAATAAAATAGAGAAAAAAATACTACTGAATTAATTAATGAAACAAAAACTCATTCTTCAAAAACACTAAGAGACAAACCACCAAGATTCACCAAAAAAGAAAAACACCCAAAATGCAAATTAAGAACATAAAAAGAAATGATATGGACATAAAACTCATAAGACAATATTATGTATGATATTATTTTAACACTTTTGAACATATAGATAAAACACACGTCTTTTTAAGGAAATATAAATTAAGCAAACTTAAAAGAAAAAGCAGAAAATCCAAGTAGATCAATAATCATAGAAGAAATGAGAAAAGAGCTTAGAGATAAACACCCAAAAATGCTCCAAATTCACATGATGCTAAAAGGCTAATTTTATCAGGCCTTCAGAGAACAGATAATTCCTTATTATTTGACTGTTCTAAAGCATAGAGACAATGTTTTCCTTCATTTCGTGAGGGTGACATAATTCTAATGCCATAGTATATAGTCCATAATTCTAATAAGTAAACCAAGAGGAAAGAAAAGGGCAATCTCAGTCCCATCTTACTTAGTAACATAAATACAAATGTCCTAAATAAAATATTAGCAAAGTGATCTAAAAGATGTTAAAAATCCCTGTGACTAAGCATTATTCCATGAATTCAAAGATTGGTCCACATTTGGAAATTTATTATTATAACTTATTACATTATTAGATTAAAGGGGAAAATGATTATTCTGTTAGATGCCCATTCATCTAATTTGGCAGTCTTAAGAGTAAAACTCTTAGGAAGCCAAGAGTAGAAGAAAACTTTCTCAAGTGTACAGCAAACATCACTCTGTAGGGTGAGATATTTTAGTAATTTACCAAAAAAAGGCCAAAATAAGACAGGGACATTCACAATTATCCAGCACTTTTCTATAAAACAGCAGCAAAAAAGACTTACCACAAAAAAGACAACATCAAAAAAATCTTATGAAGAGACAAATCACCATTTTTCACAGTTTATACATCTACCTAGAAAATCTAAGATAATCAACTCCAAAACTACTAGAAATAATTTGTAAATGTAGTAAGGTGGTTGGATATGACATGAATACACACCAGCATTAAACAATTAGAAAATTTAATTGCAATGGGAGGAGATAGATGATCCCATTTAAAGATCAAAAACCTGTAAAATTCCAAAGAACATTGTTTAACAAGAACAGTAAAATAAAAAAAAAAAAAAAAAAAAAAGAAAGAAGAGAGGGAAGGAGGGCGGAGAAAAGAAAGGAGGCAGGGACAGAAATAAAGAGTAAACTACAGGGAAGCAGATGTGGCTCAAGCAACTGGGCTCCCATCTACCATATAGGAGGTACAGGGTTCGAATTCCGGGGCCTCCTGGTGAAAAAACAAGCTGGCCCATGTGACAAGCTGGCCCAGGCGGAGAGCTGGCCCACGCGAGTGCTGGCCTGCACAGGAGTGCTGGCACACACGGAGTGCTGGCCCACATGGAGTGCTGATCCGTGTGGAGAGCTGGCTTGCATGGAGAGCTGGCGCAGCAAGATGACGCAACAAAAAGAGACACAGAAGAGAGACACAGCAGGTCAGGGAGCTGAGGTGGCGCAAGAGATTGAGCAGCCTTTCTCCACTCCAGAAGGTGACGGTCACCGCAGATAGGTTCCTGGTGCCGCCTAAAGAGAAGACAAGCAGACAGAGAAGAACACACAGCAAATGGACACAGAGAGCAGACAGAGAACACAAAAACAACAGGGTAGTGGGGGTGGGAGAAATAAGTTAAAAATATAAAAAAATAAAATAAAATAAAAAGACACTAAGCAAGCACAAAAAAGAATTTGAAAACCCGAATAAAAAAGTAACAGCGCTCATGTGACTAAAAGACATTATAGATGAGAGGCATTAAACAACAGACTCAAAATGATAGAAGAAAGAACAATTGGTACTAGAGACAGAGCAGCTGAAACTGAAGAGAGAAAAGAACAGATAGAGGGAAAAAAGGGAAAAAATAGAGCAAGGGCTCAACAAGTTGAATAACAACACAAACGCAACAACACAAAACGCAACAACATCCATTTCATGGGAGTTCCAGAAGAAGAGAAGGAAAAAGAGGCAGAAAGAGTATTTGAAGAAATAATAGCTGAAAATTCGCCAACACTCACGAAAAGAAATGAACTTACATGTCCAAGAAGCGCAGCATACCCCAATCAGAATAAATCTGAACAGACCTACTCCAAGACACACACTACTCAGAATGTCAAACATCAAAGATAAGAGAAAATCAGCAAGAGAGAAGCAAACCATCACATACAAGGGACACCCAGTAAGACTTAGTGCAGATTTCTCATCAGACATGGAAGTGAGAATATACAATTAGGATACTGAAGGAGAAAAACTTTATCCAGGAAAATTGTCCTTCAAATATGAAGGTGAGTTTAAAACATTCACAAACAAACAGAAACTAAGAGAGTTCATAAAAAAGAATCCACCTTTGCAGGAAATATTAAAGGAAGTCTTACTGTCTGAAAGAAAAAGACAAGAGAGAGAGGCTTAGAGAACACTATACAAGAAAGAATAGCAGAAAGGGTAACTAAAAGAGTAAAAAGACAGACAAAAATAAAATATGACATATAAAAACCAAAGAATAAAATCGTGGATGTAAATAATGCACTTCCAGTAATATCACTGAATATGAATGGATTAAACTCCCCAATCAAAAGATATAGGCTGAAGAATGGATTAAAAGCAACATGAGTCATCCATATGCTGCCTACAAATATGAAAAGAGGAAGTAAAACTCTCACTATTTGTGGATGACATGAAACTATATTTAGAAAATTCTGAAATTTCTATGACAAAGCTACTTAAGCTAATGAATGAGTTCAGCAAAGTGGCAGGATACAAGACAAACATGCAAAAATTAATAATATTTCTGTACACTAGTATTGAACAATCTGAGGAGGAAATCAGGGGGAAAATTCCATTTCCAATAGAAACAAAAAGACTCAAATACTTAGAAATCAATTTAACCAAAGAAGCACAGGACCCATACGCAGAAAATTTCAAAACAATGCTAAAAGAAATCAGTGAAGACCTAAACAAATGGAAAGATGTTCCGTGTTCATTGACTGGAAGACTAAATATCTTGAAGATGTCAATCCTACACAAACTGATTTATAGATTCAATGCAATACCAATCGAAATTCCAACAGTCTACTTTACAAAAATAGAAAAGGTAATTACCAAATTCATTTGGAAGGGAAAGTGTACCCGAATAGCCAAAACTATTCTAAAAAAGAAGAGCAACATGGGAGGAATTTCACTGCCTGACCTTGAAACATATTGCAAAGCTACAGTAGTCAAAACAGCATTGTACTGACATAAAGAAAGATACAACAATCAGGGGAATAGAACTGAAATAAACCTTCATCTCTACAATCAAATGGATTTTGACAAACCTACCAAGTCCATGTTGACAGGACAAAACAGTCTCTTCAACAAGTGGTGCTAGGAGAACTGGATATCCATAACTAAAAGAATGAAAGAGGATCCCCTATCTCACTCCCTATACAAGGATCAACTCAAAATGGATCAAAGACCTAAATATAAAAGCCAGGACCATAAAACTATGAGAAGAAAATGTAGGGAAACATCTTAAAGACCTTGTAGTAGGTGGTAGTTTCTTGGACCTCACACCCAAAGCACATGCAACAAAAGAAAAAATAGATAAATGGGACCTTCTCAAAATTCAACACTTCTGCACCTCACAGAACTTTCTCAAAAGGGTGAAAGGCAGTAGATTGAATGGGCAGAAATATTTGGAAATTACAAGTCCTATAAGAGTTTAATATCCATGATACCTAAAAAGATGCTATAACTCAACAATAAAAAGCCTAACGACCCAATTTAAAAATGGGCAAAAGACTTGAATAAACATTTGCCCAAAGAAGAAATACAAATGGCAAAAAAAAAAAAAAAAAAAAAACACACGAAAAAATATTCAACATCACTAACAATTAGGGAAATGCAAATCAAAACTGCAATGAGATATCATTTCACACCTATCAGAATGGCCACTATTAAAAGACAGACAACTACAAGTATTGGAGAGGATGTGGAGAGATAGGAACACTTATTCACTGTTGGTGGGACAGTAGAATGGTATAGCCTCTGTGGAGGACTGTTTAGCAGTTTCTAAAAAATGATGAATATAGATTTTCCCCATGACCTGGCAATACCACTACTGGGTATATACCCAGAAGAACTGAGAGCAGTGACATGAATAAGACATCTGCACACCAATGTTCATAGCATTATTCACAATTGCCAAAAACTGGAAATAACCCAGGTGTCCATCAACTGATGGATAAACAGACTGGTGTATTCACATGATGGAATATTATACAGCTGTAAGAAGAAATGGAGTCATAAAGCATATGGCAACATGGATGAACCTGGAGGACATTATATTGAGTGAAGCAAGCCAGACATAAAAGCCAAATACTGTATGATTGTGCTACTATGAACTAAAAATTCTGCATAATGGGGTTACTATCTTGAATAAGGGTTACCAGAAAATAGAATGAGGTTAGAGAATGGAAAGCTGAGGGTTAAGAAGTTAACTTGTGCAGAACTGGTAACAAGGATGCACGTTAATCTTTGGAAATGAATAGAAAAGGTGAAAGCCTAACATAATGTTTATAACTACAGAACTATTATGTGTATATGAAAATGGCTTAAAGGGAAAGTCTAAGGTCATGATTATTACTAAAAGGAAAGCTAAAAAATGTGTCATGGAACTGTAAAGCATAGTAAAACCACATGTGAAATATGAATATGGGTAAAATTGCATACATAAGACCATTTTTCTTTGAAGCTCAACAAACGCATGGTAATAGTACAAAATGTTCATATCAGACCAAAAAAAACCATTATGCTAAGTGAAAGAAACCAGATACAAGGTGCTGCATATTTTATGATTCCCTTTATATAAAATGTAAATACAAATCAATTTATAAAGATGAAATTAGATTAGTAGCCATGTAGGGCTGGGGAAGGAAGGCTAAGGGGTGTGGAGTTTTTCTTTATGGAGTAATGAAATTGTCTAGAATTTTTGTGGTGATAAATGCACAGCATTGTGATTATATTAAAAAGCAACTGATTATACACTATGGAAACACAGTATGGTGTGTGGATATATCTCAAAAAAACTGCTTAATAAATGAGTAAATGGTTATACAAGAATAGTCAGAAATGGAGCTACATACCGCAGGAGAAACACAAAGAGATTGAGAGGTGAAGAATTTTCTTGTTTGTCTATTTTTTATTATTATTTTTATTGAAATAATAAAAATGCTCTAATAATAACTAAAGTGATAAATGCACAACTATGTGATTATACCAAATACTACTGATTGTACACTTTGGATGAATTGTATGCTATATTAATATGTACCAATAAAATTGATGTTTAAAAAAAATCATTTGCCATTAGGGAAATGCAAACCAAAACCCACAATGATATACCACTTTACACCCAATATAGAATGGCTATTACTAAAAACTGGAAAACAACAAACGTTAGTGAAGATGTGGATAAATTTGAATGCTTTTGCATTCCTGATGGGAATGTAAAATGGTACAATCGTTGTGAAAAAAAGTTTGGAAGTTCCTCAAAAAGTCAAACATTTAATTACCATATGACCTGGTAATTCCACTCCCAGGTACATTAAAAAAAACAAAACAAAACAAAAAAAAACCTGATAACAGGGACTCAAATAGATACTTGTACACCAATATTTCTAGCAGCATTATTCACAATAGCCAACAATGGAAACAACCCAAGTATCTATCAACAGATGAATGCACAAATATAATGTGGTATATATACAGTATGTCGGCCAAAAAGAAGTTCTGCTACAAGCTACAACATGGATGAACCTTGAAAACATTTGGCTAAGTGAAACAAGCCAACAAAAAAGGAAAATATTGTATGATTTCATTTATATGAAGTATCTAGAATAAGCAAATTCATAGAGACAGAAAGTTTATTAGAAGGTACCAGGAGCCAGGTGGAGCGGGCAACTGGCAGTTACTACTTAAATGGGTACAGTGTTTCTGTTTAGGGTGATGAAAAAGTTTTGGATATAGACAGTGGTAATGGTTGCACAACACTGTGAATGTAATTAATGCCACTAAATTGTACATGTAAATATGTTTGAAATCACAAATTTTATGTTATAGTTTACTTCAATAATTTTAAAGCACCAAGCTATACCCTTAATCGCAAAGCACTTAGTCAAAAGACTAAAATTTCAATGAAAGATAAGATAAAACCACATTACAAACCAGTAAAAAGATGACAGCCACATAGAAAAGTGAGCAAAAGATATTAAAAAGTAATCCACAAAAATTTTCGTAAATAGATGGTGGTAAGAGAGGACAACATTGTGAATGTGATTAATGCCATGGAATTGTATGATTGGCATGGCTGAGATGGGAGAGTTTATATTGTAAATGTGTTACCAAAATTACAAAAAAAAAAAAAAAGACTAAAGGTACAATGACAATTAATGCAATAAGTGATCCTGGAATGGATCTAATAATGGAGGAGAAAATGCCCAAAAGGACATTATTGGGACAACTGAAAAACTTGGCAAACAGATTGTATGTTTTATATCAATGTTAAATTTCTTGAATTTGATAGACATATTTAAAGTAGTTACATAAGTGAGTGTTCTTGTTCTCTGAAAATGTACACCGAAGTGTTAAGTGTTAGGGAAGCACGATGTATACAAACTACTCTCAAATGTTTAGAAAATAGATGGATGAGAGAGAGAAGGAAGAAGGGCAGCAGGCAGGCAGGTAGGTAGGCAGTTAGGGAGGCAGGCAAAATGCTAATAGTTGGCAAATATGGTTATCTGGGTGGGAAGTACGTTGGAGTTGCATGCATTGTTTCTGCATTATTTTTGCAACTTTCCTGTAAGTTTGAAATTACTTCAGAAAAAAAAAGTGATCCACAGAAGAACTAAAATGGCCAAAAATCATATTAAATGATAGTTATCTTCACTAAAAAATCTAAGAAATATAAAACAAGTACTACCTTAACACATATCAGATGGCAAATATTATGAGGGTTAATAATGTTAGATGGGGAAATAAAAACACTGTCATATATTATTTATGGGAATACATTCTGGTACAACCTTTTTAAGTGGCAAATTTGTAGTAGCTATCAATATTTTATAAGGGTATATTGCAATCTCACTGGTGAAACAAAGAGTGTTCATTGCAATACATTTGCAATAATCAAAATTTTGAAGCATTTAAATACATAACAATTGGGTAATTCGTTAATTTGTTACATCTGCGCAATGAATACTATGCACACACTAAAAAGGAATATCTGAACAGATACGGAATGTTATCTATGATATCATGCTAAGCAAAAAAAAAAGTTACGTTCAATATACACAGTAGGACCTCGTTTGTATGAAACAAAAGAGAAAAACTACAATGTATCTATGTATATATCTATAACTATATAAAATTTACATGTACCCAGAGAAAAGCCTGGAAAAACACTCATTAAAATGTTTACATAGATTATCTCTGGGTAGTAAGACTTTGAAGGAAAAACTCTGAATTTTTATTTTATATACTTCTGTAATGGTTGAAATTTTTAAAGCAAACATGTTACTTTTATAATTAACAAATTGATCAGCAATAAAAACATTTTTTTCCACTTTCCTGTAATGTTCATACCTGCAAGGCTTTTTCCTTCTCATTTGTCAATTCCTGAGAATGCTTATTTGTTAATGCTGCTGTGTGTGATGTCCATTCATTCCGTAACTTATCTAATTCTTGGATTTTTTCAGATAATGTCTATATTAGATACAAAATATTAAGAAAATCCTGCTGAATATTTTATACTTCCGATTAGAACACAGCAATATTTACATGGATTTTAAGAAAATGCAATCACAGCTTTTCAAACATACTCAAGAAATTTTCTTACACATATTTTTTTTAATTTGAGGAAACCAAGACCAGAATAAAAGCAACTTTAGATTTAAAATGATCCTTGGGTTAAGCTTAACTACTTTTAACCTTTTAGCTAAATCTGGCACTTCACCACCCAGTCTTCTCCTCTGGCATTAATTAGTAAAACAAAACAAGGGTGGTTCACTTTTACATGGAGAACCTAGTAACATAGGTCCCCAAGATGGGTCACATTGCGCAGGGGATATTTTCTGCCTGAATCCATGCAACTTATCAGATACCTTGGTCCTCAATCTCAAGGACTAGGAACAAAAAAAGTTGTACCTATGATAAGCCCAGAAGGTCCAAAAAGAGAAATTAATTCTAAACATAACAGAAGGAAGGAAGGAAAAATTTTAGAAGGCAGGAACTAAAAGGGCATTTTAGGCAAGAGGAATGAATAAAAGAGGAGCAGAAAACTAACATGTGATAGATACTTTTCAGACATTATCTTATTTAATGAAGACCTGGAGATAGGAAAGAATGTGTCATATATTGGGGAAAAAAGAAAAATGTTTGGATGGAATACAATATGTAAGGAAGAAAGTACAAGATTAAGATAATTAACTGGTAGGGTAAGGTTGAGAAAATGGAGAGGGTCTTTAATGGCAGAATGCTTTAAAATATATATATACAGTGGAGCAGGTGTAGCTCAGTGGTTGAATGCCTGCCTCACACATATGAGGTCTCAGTTTAATCCCCAGTACCTTCTAAAATAAATATATCTATCTATATATAGATAGATATATAGATAGAGAGATACACACAAAAAACAAACAAACTTGGATTTGAATCAAGAAGCAACTCAAAATTAATGCCTGGATGACTTATAAACAAAAAATGAAACGAATTACCTTTTGTGTGAGGTTCAGTTGCCTAGTAACATCATCTAGTGACTGTGTCAATGATAATTTTTCTTCCTATTTATAAAAAATCATAAAATTATATAGTTTACAATTTAATTTAATCATTATACCCATTCTACCCAAAGTGTAACAAAGTATAGCATCAGCATCAACTGGGAGCTTGTTAGAAATGCAGAATCTCTGATGCTTAATGTATGTAGAACTTTTAATAAGGTTTATTGTAAAAGTGTAGAAATGAATAGAGTTGATGGTAACACTTTACAGTGAGTATAACTAACACTGCTGATTTATAAATGTGATTGTGGCTGAAAGGGGTAGTCTGTGGACTTAAATGTAATTGAAAGGAAGCTAGAGAACAACCTAAAGAAGGTATAACAGTGATTGTGGTGCTGGGTGACAATTATGGTTAATAGTATAAATGTAAGAATATTCTTATACAAAGTGTTAAGAATATGGTGATACATGGGGAAATTACAACTGATGTAACTTATGGACAATAGTTAACAGTAATATTGTAATATTTTTGCAGCAATGGCAAGGAAGATATTTCAATACTAAGGGACAACAATAAGGGGGTATAAGGGGAGTATGGGATTTTTCCTTTTGAAGTAATGAAAACATTCTAAATTTGAGGTGATGAGAGCACAACTCTGTGATGAAAATGAGAGCCACTGATTGTACACTTTTTGAATGGATTATACAAATCACAGGACTGTAGAACACAGGGAATCCAGTGGTAGAAGATCAACTGTGGTTAATAGGACAAATAAGAGAACATTCTCTCATGAACTATAACAAATACATAATATTAAGACAGGGTATTAATAAATGGGTGGGTTGGAAGAAAAGTACACCAAATGTAAGATATGGGCTATAGTTTTAATAACAATATTTTGACGACGTGCTTTCATAGTTTGTAAGAAATGTTTACAACAATGCAAGGTGTTCGTGGTGGAGTGATATATGGAAGCCATGTATGATATGCATGTTTGTTTTGTAACCTCACAACTTTTACTAAACACTTATTATTTATTATGTTTATGTATGAATGATATATTTCAATAAAATTTTATAAAAAAATAGAGATGCAGAGTCTCAGGGCTTATATAAGAATTTCTAAATCAGAATCTGCATCTTAACAAGATACCCAGATGATTTATATACTCATTAAAGTTTGAGATGCACTGATCTACAGCATTTGAAAAGATTTCCTGAAAACTTTAAAGAGGCAATACTCTGTTGTTATACCTTATATATTTATAAATTTCTAATTTTTAAAACACATATAATTTATTTCACTTAAGATGGGCTAGATAGGGTATATATTTCTATACCTGCCAGGTGATGCAACCATGAAACAAAGAGTTTAAGTGACCTGTCCAAGATTACAGAAAATTAGTAAAAACCCTGCTACCAAAGGTTCCAAATTCCTAGTTCAGTACTATCCTCATTGTTGTGCCTTGACTAAACAGAAAACAATAAAATAAAATAAATTCATTACGAGTTATAAAAATTTACCAGAGTTCTTTAAACAACTTTGTTCAGAAAATACAAATTAATGACAATAGAGCTCTTTAAAGATTTATGAGCGATCTTGTGAATTTACTTTAAAAGAATACGTTAAATTTAAATCCTACCTTGCTACATTTCAAACAGCCTGCTAGAAATTTCTTTATTTCCATGTCATTTCCAGGTAAAAGTTTCAGCGAAAGGTGTGTAAGATGCTTGAAAGGATTTGTCTCTACCACATTCAAAAATGCAGGTGAGCTATCCAAAATGGCTGCTGGAGAAACTAAATGTAGCAAAAACCTTTGAAAAGAAAATGTCACAATATAATACTTATTTGTAAGATAGTGTAACTTTGCCACTAAATCAAGATCCCCTCTACTTGAAAGGATCAACAAAGAGGGAATACTGTAGTCATAGAGGCCAACATGAAAGGACTCCCAATGGTGAAAGATGCTATAAACTCAGCAAGAAAAGGAAAAAGGACTGACCGAAACACAATGAATATATTAAGTCCGTGAGTTCATAATGAGACAGATGGGGGGAGAGAGAGAAAGCAAAACACTGAAAACAAAAATAAACCAAAAACTCACTGAAAATCTCACAACTAGGGTACCAACTTCTTATTCTGAAAATTGACAATTTAAAAGAAAGAATAAAGCATTCATTTATTCTTTCTTGTATGAATTTTCAGAGTAATCAAATAGCCCTAATTGATGAGAGGAAGTTCTTCTTTACAGAAGAATTACATCTAATAAATATGGAAAGAATGATAGAATTAGATAGAACCATCTTGTAGCTCCTAATGAAATAATCGACTCAAACATCAACTGTCAACCGATGACTCCAATATTCAAAAGTTTGAAGGTGAACTTTATAATGAAAGGATCAGGCATTAACACCACATGAATATGAATATTCTTATTCTTCCCTTTTTCAATGTTCATTATTAAAAAACATATACTTTAGCATACGTAAATTATGTCAAAACTCTTAAATAGCTTTGCCAAGACAGAAATTTTAAGGGTAAATATTTCTGATTTTAATCATGATTCCTTAAAATTTGAGACTTAATGGCACTCTAACCCCAGCTTTTTTTTTAGTTTTTTTTTTTTTAAAGAAGCTTTAGATTACATGAATGTTACATAAAAAATATAGGAGATTCCCATATGCTCCACCCTCTACCCTCTCCCACACTTTCCCACATTAACAACATCTTTCATTAGTGTGGTACATTTGTTACAATTGATGAACACATATTGAAGCATTACTACTAACTGTGAACTATAGTTTACATTATAGTTTACCCGCACAATTTTATAGGTTATGACAAAATGCATAATGGCCTATATCCGTCATTGCAATGTCATGCAGGACAATTCCAATGTCCCAAAATGCCCCTATGTTACACCTATTCTTCCCTCTCCCTCCCCTTAGAACCTCTGGTGGCCACTGACTTTATATCAATGATAAAAGTTTTTCCATTGCTAGAATAATAAGTCTATAATAGAATTATAATACGTCTACTTTAGTTCATTGTTCATTTTCCAATCTTGAGAATTTTGGGATGGTAATTGAGAGGGGGGCTTTGATCCCATTAAACTCAGATTTATAAACAGACAATGGTACTTAAAATACATAGAAATTATTTAGCGCCAAATTTTCTTTCTTTCTTTTTTTTTTAAATTAATTTATTTTTTATTGTGGGTAAAAATCAAAATTTTCACAATACATACCAATATTTGTAAAATGATATATAAATATATATGCATATATGTGCATTTGCTTACAAAAATGCTATTTATATATATATAAATATATTTTAAGAGGTGCTTAGATTACCTAAAATATTACACGGAACCCACTGGGATTCCCATGTTGCCCACCTCCCACACCTCCCACCACATCCCACACAAACATCTCCCACAAGTGTGGCCCACCACCCTCAATGGACTTACACATCCTGGGGCCTTGCCACCAACCATAGACCACAGTTCACATCGTAGACCACACTCTAAGTGCCTATCACCCCACAAAGAGGGGCTTCTGAGAGCTCTGGAGACCCCCAGGTCCTATATCAGGGGGGATAGCCCCAGAGACTAATGCCTTATCAGTGGGCTCTATTTTGGAATCTGTGCTCCTGAGAGTGACAGAACTGGACTCAAATAAGTCCTCCCTGCACATGGTTCATCAGTCCCTTCTATTCAAACCTATATGTGATGCTGAAGTTTTTAGGTATACCTCCAGAGACTGGAGCCTCTGCCCTACCTATGTGCCAGGTGTGCATGGAATCTCAGTGGAGCTGCAGCTCCTACCATATAGTTCAATGGACTCATCCAAGTCACCTGGTGAGGAGACAACGATGGGAAATGGCCATCCCAGGGAATGGAGAGGGCCTGCATCTGCAGGCAGGATCATCCCACCCACCATACCCATGGGATACAAGCCCTCTCTCACTTGGAGTTGGAGTGGACATCACCATCCCAGTCCCCTCAGGATTGGGGGAAGAACTATGGACTAGAGTGGACTTAATGGTATTCGGTTGTACACATATGGTGATTCTAGCAATGGAAGAAATTATAACAATGAGGTGGAGCCAGTGGCCACTTGACACTTTTGGGGCAGGGAGAGGATGAGCAGTTGAAATACAGGGGCTTTTTTGGGATTTGGAGGTTGTCCTGAGTACCGTTGTGGCAATGGATGTAGGCCATTTTAAATCAGCACACACCACTCAGAACTGTGTGGGAGAGAGTGTGGTCTACGATGTGAACTGTGGTCCAAACTGTCTTTCAAAGAAGAGTTTGTCTAGAGAGTAAGTTTAACAATGTAGGGCTCTCAGGAGACTTACCTTGGAATTTCTTTGCCATGTTCTTGAGTACATTGTTGAAGAAGATCTATAAATTTTTGTGGGAAAGCTAAGAAGTCTACCAGAAGACCTTGCTGGAATTTTAAACTATACAGAAGATAGGAAAGAGATTTTTAAAAAAAGAAAAAAAAATTACTATCTTACATTATAATTAACACCCAGAAAAATTCCTTTTTTATTAATTGAAGACCTACTATAATCAAGACCTAAGCCAGGAAACTTTGCGGAATTTTTTCAGTGGATAGGAAAAGGTCAATAAATTTAGCTAAAGCACCAAATATTCTGAGCTGTTTTAAAAAGAACTCTGAAAGTCCATGAAATACTTATTTCCAAAAACATCCTAATTATAGTATAAATAGTTCACAAAATAACCAAATGTTCCTATTTGGTATGTGTTTCAAAGAGAATAGTATCAATGCATTCATAAAAGACTAGAAACTTAACTTATTCCTAAATTAAATATTATTTATGACCAGGAAAAAAAAAAAGTTACCTCTGAAAATCTTCCTCAGATATAACAAGGTTATACAGAAAAAATGGATCAGTATCATCAGTCAGTCGGATAACTAAATCCTAAAAGAAAGATTGTTGCTTTTTAATATTTTCAGTAGAGCTGGCTTTTAGAACAATTTCATCCTAAGTGGAAGTGAAATCATCCAGTAACACTAAGGTATTCACAGTTAGACTTCAGATAGCTTTTGTTTTCTGGTGCTGCTGGTTTTCATATTCATTAGAGATTTAGAATCTTAAGTAACGGTAGATATTCTGCTCCTTGAGCCACAAAGGAATCTATAAAAGTTAAGTAAATGCTAGGATGGAAAGTTGAGAAATATCATCCTATCAGAGGCTTAGGAAAATTCAGACCCAACCCTTGCTGCACTATGACACTGTGACAAAAGTATTCTTTGCCATACTTTCAATTATATTTCAGTTTTTCTCAAGTTAACTGATCTGGCATTTCAAAAGTGGCAAATACATCAATAAAACTGACAAACAATTATCCACACTACAGAAGGAAGGAGCTTTTGTCATTCAAGCAGAAGACAAGAGTATCAGGTAACATGTTGCCAGGGTTTCTTCCTAAACAACAATTCTCTCCTACTCCAGGTGACTGCTGATGTGGAAACCCATCTGTTTCCAGTTTCAAATGAAGTGGGCACCTTTCATAAAGACCACTTTCCAGGTAGCTAAATTTATAGTACAGCAGATTTTCACAGCAGCTAAAACTAACAGAAAAGCACAAAAAATTATATACTTCAGAGAATACTGTGAAAGGAAAAGAGGTATAGCAACAAGGTGATGGAAGATTAATAAAGAAATAAAAATTCAGTACAAGAAAAATTTTCCATCTTGAAATTAAAATAAACTGATAGCTAATGAGGAACTGCTGGGGCCCTGAAAAGTTTTATCCACTTTTGAGTAGAGGTAGAAAAGGAAGAAATACAGCAGGCATAAGGAAGAATATATAAGAAATATACAATGTCTACCCTGGTAAATGCGCAATCTGTATGTTATCCCTGCCTCCAACGGTCCTGTTCTTAAGCAACTTCTAATTAGAATTTCTTGAGATTCACCCCAGGATGCTATAAAAAATCTGATGCTGCTACTGAGTCACAGTTAGTATTACTAGGTATGAATGTGTTTAGGGAAAGTTTCAACACAGGGAGAACAGAATGGAGAAAGTATTTTAACATGAGAATGGGATTAAGAAAGAATTAGGTTGATTAGAAAAGAATCAGAAAGGGAAAGAAAGGTAATGAAGTTTATTTTTTGGATCCCCTAATATAAACCTATTAATTGTACAATAATTCTTTTCCTTATTATTTTTCAATTTAAAATTTAAAAGCAGTAAAAGCATCACAACCAGGATGGGCTAAATCTTAATCCATGTGAAACAGACAGTATACAGAAAGATCAAGCCCCTAATTATAAGTCCCATATCTTCTCCTCCTAGCATAACTCCATATACTTCACCTTCACTTCCCTACTAACTCTAAGTCTTTAAGGAAGGTGGTAACAATAGCTTCTGCAGCAATAGGTTAAAAAGTTTCAATAATTGTAGATGAAAAAAAGCCAAATATGATAGTTTGAAGTCCAGAATGTATGGCAGTTTACAGTCCATGCTGTATTTCTTAGCCCTTTATCTATATCCTTAGCTGTTAATGGCTTGTGCTTTTGAAAATAACATGGGACTCATGTTCTAAATGTCTCTGTTCAAAAGGGAAAGTAAACAATTCAAGAACTAAGATCTTCCTGAAGTTCTTTAATTTAGTCTGTTCTCACATTTACACCATGAAATGCCAGTTCTATGAGTAGAAATATATACTCTAACAATTTGTAAGTGTACTGGGCAGACCTAAGGAGAATGACCTCAACCCCCTCTTTATATGCTTTAGAAATATGATATAATCTCTGTTGTTTTAGTAGATTTCACAATACCAGATTTGCAATGGTTACAAGAATTACTCAAATTTTTAAAAGATAGGTGAAATACAAGATCCCACCATCTTAATGAACAAAAAAATAGTTATCTATAATGTACAGAAATTAACATACTTCAAAAAAGAAAGAAATACCAACCTTTCTGTGAACTGGATTAGAAACAGATTGTAGTTCAATGCTCACTCTAACACTTACTCTCCTGTAAGAAAAAAATATGCCCAACTGTCAGAAATGTTCACATGAAATGAATTTTCATTGTCATTTGTATTAGCTAAAGTTTTCAGTCTTAAGCCACACGATTTTCCATAGGTGTTCCCTAACTTATGAACAGATCTTTGCAAAGCACACTGGACTTTAAGCTATTGTTCTTCCACTAGTGAATAATATAGAAGTTTTTATCCTGAGGTTAAATTTTCTCATTTATAAAATGGGACTGTTGGGAGGATTGAGTTAAATAATGTGGAGTGTTTAGTACTAGCCTGGTATATATAACCTTACTGCCTTGATTCTAAAATAACATCTATTGAAACACAAACCATTAATTAAATAACAACTTTCCACATTAAAAACATCCACCATGGGAAGTAGATGTAGCTCAGTCACTTGGGCGCTCACCTACCACATGGGAGGTCCCGGGTTCGGGCCCCGGTGCTTCCTGGAGAAGGTGAGCAAACAATGAGCAGTCTGAAGAGAGAACCATCTAGGGGAGGGGTGGGATAAATAAAGTAAATAAATCCTTAAAAAAAAAAAAAGCTTAAAATGTGAATTTTAGAGTTGCTTAGAATGTTTAGAATCAGAAAAATAACATATTCCCTTCCCTATGCCTACATAAAAAGTTTTTTCAGAGTCATAAACTAAATCAACCTAAAACACTCTATTTACTCAGTATATCTACAGAACTCTTAGCCCTGAGAGGGAAAGAACATAGACATCTACATTCTGTACTGCATCTTAGAGAATACAGAATTAGACAGAGGCATAGAAATAAAGATGCTTCATAAACACCAATTAAATTGAGGAGAAATGTTTAAATAACTCAGGAAATAAAGGGGAAAAAATGAGTACGAAAATAACTCTGTACCAGTGGTTCTTAAACTACTCTGCTAGAATTCCCTAATGTACAAAGAAATAAAGTTAATTCAGTTTTAAGTTATTCTGCAAAAGATTTGTTTTAACTTTTCCTACTTTCTATAACTTACCTACTACAGAAGTAAAAAAAATGTAGTCATAGCAATTAAGTATTGATGAAAAAGCTTAGAAACAGTTGAGCAAAACTAGGTTCAACTGTTCTTACGTTTCATGCTTTTACTTGTAATTTTATGCTGTTCTTTGTTTATACAACTAGAAATTTTATTTTTCTTTTCCAAATATTACCATTTTCTCTATACTTATTCCAATGCTTCATACATTGGTTTTAAAATGCATCATTTTAGTTAAATTTCTTATTGAATCTACAATTGGATGTTAAGTCTTAGTTCAAATGAGATTAAGATAAATTTTATGTTATCTGAAAAGAAACCAGAAGCACTGGTTTACATTACAAAGATAGGAAGAATTACTTAAAAAGAGAGAGAGAATGTTTTGTTTCTATTTTCCTAGTTTCTAGAGCAATATATTAGAAATAGATTAGATTCCTACTCCAATTCCATTTAAATTAAGCTTTCTGGATAAACAAAATCTCTCAATTTCCTAACTTTGTAAGAAAAATGGATTGAATTAGGTTTGTGGGGCCCTTTTCAGCACTACAATGTCGTTATGTTTGGTTTTCATCTTTTGAAGTTTTTTCTAGTACATATTGCCATCCTGGTATGAGGCTAGTGCTGCTACCTAACTTTTTATGGTGCTTCACAGTTTTAAAAGTTCTATCATCCTTCATAAAATTATAAAAATTCAAAATACACTTAATAAAGGGTTCTTTACACAATTCTGGAAGAATAATACTAATATAATAATTTTTCAATCATATTAATGATATTGTTGCATATATTACAAATGTCTGTATGCCTTAGATGTTAGAATATGAAAGAAAACAGGAAAAGGTCCATAAATTAAATTTACTTCCCATGTTTATTTCAAAATCCTCCCTAGAAATATCTTGTAGAAAAAAATTGAGCTTTCAGGGTATATACTATCTGAAATCACAAATCCTATTTTCTCCATTTTAAAAGTCAATATTACAGGAATAATATAAAACACTCTATCAATAAAAACTCAGTTTAAAAAAGCAATTTCTCAAAATAAATGGTATATGGGAATCCTATATATAATATATATATATATTATATATATATATATATATATTTTTTTAAGAAGGTACCCCAGACCTCATACATGCAAAGCAGGCACTCAACCACTGATCTATACCCGCTCTGCCCTATATGTTTGATGTAACATTTATGTAATCTAAAGCTTCTTTAAAAATAGCTTTTTTTAAAAAAGTAACATAAAAATAAAAATGGAACACTGAACTGTGTAAAACTACATACCACTCTGCAGTTGAGTAGGTGTTCTTCTAAATGAAAATCATCTTAAACATCAGGTATTGATAGAAATAGATACTAGCCCACCTCTGCCACCTAATAGCTGTGACCTTAAACTCTCAAACAAATAAAAGCTATTCTAAGCCAGATACTGTGCAGAAATAAACATGGCCCATGTCCTCAAATTGAGAACAGACTAAATAACTTTTCCCAAGAATTGCTTCTTTTTGTATTTCAGATCTTCAGAGGGAAGAAAGGGTTGCTAATATTTATTAAAGGCCTACACTACTGCAGACCAGCCAGGTATTTTGCATATATCATCTGATTTAAGACAATAGCCTTGTCAAGTAAATATCATATCTGTTCCACAGAAGAACGTGGGGCTTACAGAGTTACATGCTTGTTTTAGGTACATTGCAGCATACAAATTGGACTCATGTCTTTTGCCTATACCATGATAAATGAATAAGGTGTATAAATGAATAAAGGCAATTAATTTCAACTTAGACAACTTTGTAAAGGTGCTTAGAGTAAAGGGATTTAAGACAGACCTTGAAAATGATGAAAGAAAATGCATTTGAGGGAGAAACAGGAGTAAAGTTATATTTAGAGAGATACCAGGTACATTCAGAAGATAACATATAGTTTAATGTGACTAGCATAGTGGGGAAAGGAGCTTAGGAAACAAAACTGAAAAGGCAGGTTGGTGTCAAACCACGTGCTTCAAAATTCTGCATCACCTCCCTCACAGTCCCTTTTTTTTTTTTTTTTTTTAAGTATGTGGGAAGTCAGCACTCAACCACTGAGCCACATTGGCTCTCCTATGTTTTTTTTTCATTTGTTTGCTTGTTTTTTTTATTTTAGGAGGCACTGGGACTGAACTGGGATCTTCCCTGTGAGAAGCAGGCGCTCAACTACATGAGCCACACTGCTCCCTCCACATAGTTTTTTTGTTTTGTTTTGTTTTTTAAAAAAAGATTTTATTTATTTCTCCCCACCCCCTCGATGCTTGCATTTGCTGTGTCTATTTGTTGTGTGCAGGTCTTCTTTTTAGGAGGCACTGGGAACCAAACCCAGAACCTTCCATGTAGGAGGGAGGTGCCTAATCACTTGAGCCACCTCCGCCGCCTGCTTTGTTGTGTCTCTCATTATGTTTTCCTCCTTGTGTCTCTTGTTGCATCAGCTCGCTGTGCCAGCCCATTGTGTCAGCTCGCTGTCTTGCTCGTGTTCTTTAGACCCCGGAAATCGAACCCAGAACCTCCCGTGTGGTAGGCAGGAACTCAATCGCTTGAGCCACATCCACTTCCCCACATAGTTTCTTGACTGTTACTTCTGTTCCCAACTGAATGTCCTTCTCTGACTTTAATATGCTGACATTATTTAATGCATTACACTTTATTAGTAGCTAACATTTTGTGAGACCTATGTTCTATGAACTGTTCTAATCACTTTATATGCATTAACTCTCCCCCCCCCACCCCCCTGCGAGATGGCTCCCTCGTATGTTTACTCACTGTTTTTGCTTGTTGTTTGCTCACTGTCTGTTTGTTCCTACTTAGGAGACATGGGGTACTGAACCCAGGACCTCCCATGTGGGAGGTGGGCGCCCATTGCTTGAGCTACATCCGGTTCCTTCTCATTTTGTTTTTGCTAGCTGTCTTACTCATTGTTTTTTTTTTCTCATTGTCTGCTTGTTGTCAGCTCACTGTTTGCCTGTTTTCTTTAGGAGGTACTGGAACCGAACCCAGGACCTCTCATGTGGGAGGCCGGTACCCAACTGCCTGAGCCACATCCATTCCCCTATACACATTAACTCTTATCATGATGATAATCTCATGCAGTAGGTAGTTATTATTGTCAATTTAAAGATGAGGCACAGAGACATTAAGTAACTTGTATAAAATCAAACAGCCAATAAGTGGTAGAACTGGGATTTAATTAAAGCCAGGCAATCTGGCTCCTGGACCTGAACTCAGTCTAGTGCTATGATACCTCCCCAAGGAAACTTTGCTTCCCCTTTTATTGTTGAGTTCACTGAGTACCAGAATAACTGTTTTTTGTAGAGGGGGAGGTTGGAAGATTGGGGGTGGAGGAAAATTTTATCCATTTAGCACCTAGGATAATTCCTGGTACACAGTAAATATTCATAAATATTTGTTGAATTAAACTGGCCTCAAATACTTAACTCAAGAGTCTGGATTTTATTCCCTGCAGGTCAGGGGTCAGCAAAAATGTTCAGTAAAGGCCAGACAGTAAATATTTTAGGTTTTGCAGCCCATTGGTCTGTCACAATTACACACCTCGACCATTATAGTGTAAAAGCAGCCATAGACAATACATAAAAAAATAAGCATGCCTGTGTTCCAATAAAGCATTATTAACAAAAATAAGTAGTGGATAATCTGTGAGCTGTACTTTGCAGACCCATGCTATAGGCGATAGGAAATGTGAAAGGTTTCTAAACAGGAAGAGTGAAAAGACTGAAATTGTGTTTTTAGAAGATTAACTGTGATGACAATGTAATGAGATGGAGAACAGTTAAGAGCTTCAATACCAGAATTAGAAGTGGTGGCCTCCTTTCTTTTATCTTTCTATAATCATTCTAAAACTGTGTCATCCAACAGAAATATAATGGAGGCCACAAATGTGAACGGTGTGTGCAATTTTTAAATTTCTAGAAGTCACATTTTTTTTAAAAAGTAAAAGAACAGGTAAAATTAATTTAACAATATATTTTATTCAAGCCAATATATCCAATATATAATCGATATAAAAATTGAGATATTTTACATTCTTTTTTTTCCCACAGTAAGTCTTCAAAAGCCAGTGTACATTTTACACTTCAATTCGGATTCAAGTGTCCAATCCATACATGGCTAGTGGCTACCAAAGTGAACAGCACAGAAAAACAACTGAAATAACCTATGTATCTCCATATACAGCTGGTTTGGGTACCATCTCCTTGCCTGGCTTACCAATTGATTTTCGAAAGTATATACTGCAGTTGTGCAGTACTGCTAACTCAATAAATCAATGTTTTCATTTCTAACATGCTGCATGTCATACCATTTAGTTTTTTGTTGTTTGTTTTTTATTCCTTTCACACCATTTCGTTTTCACCATACATTTTCACACCCGATCCTCATAACAACCATTTGGGGTAAGCATGTTATTACACCAGTTCCACACATGAGGAAACAAGGCTCAGAGAAATTCAGACAACTAATGAGTGGTGGAACTAAGACAAGACAAAAATTTAAATCTCCTGACGTCTAATCAAAACTCTAATAGCCCCACCCCCTTAGCCAAAGTGTGCAGTTTCGCATTTATCTGTGAGACTGGCCCGGTATCGCCTCCCGCACTGTCCTGTAAACTCCATGAAAACAAGGACTGTTTTTCCTGACCACTGTATCTCCGGTGCCCAGCAAGATGTTTTCCTAGCAGGCAATATTTGTTGAATGAATGAATAAAAGAAAAATGTCTGGCTTTCCCATTGTTTTTAGTGAATCAAACATAATTTACTTTTTTTTGATAACTAATGTGAAGAGCCGAAGTACGTCACTAAATTGAGTAGAAGTTTAGATTTAACTTCTAATACAACCCAAAGGAGAGCGAAAAAAGGACTGGTATCTGAGACCTGAGTTCTAGTGTTGGCCCTGCTGTGAACTCCCTGTGAGCTTAAATTTTTTAACCTCTCTGGGCCAGAGTTCTTATCTGTCAAAGGGGGAGAGTGGGCCTACAACCTCAATTCCATTCAGCGCTAGGATTGCTGACTTAAGTTGATGCGGTCGGCTTCCCATTTCCTTGTATTCTTCCTTCTGCACCCCCTCCAACTGCCGACTTAATAAGAAAGGTAACCATTATGTCCCAGCTGGGTTTCCTCTCCTCGTCGGCGCAGGACCGTGGGACACCCGGCCGCAGGCGGGTGCCTACTGGCTGAAGACGCCATCTTTCCCGCTTGGCCCGACCCCAACCGCCACCCGCTGGCACCCGGTGACGCGAACCTCACCTCTCCTCGCAGTCTTTGCATTTCACTTGCAATGGGACCAGTTGCTGAAACAAAACCTGGCTCATGTTGGGCCGCTGCCCCAGCCAGCGCACGGAAAGGTCCGACAGGCCAGGCCGTCAGTACTAGCCTAAAAGGCGTACGGGTCCTGGTTAAGTTTGAGTTTGGCGCTCCGTTCCCCGGCGGCGGAGGCGGGGAGAGAGAAACGGGAGGGAAGACAGGTTAAGTTTGGACTTCACCAGCCACCATCAGTTTCTTCCGGTTTTGAGGAGGAAGGGGCAAAAGCTGTTGCGATAGTTCCGGGCACTAACATTATGTGGCGGGAGCCGAGGTAGCCATGTTTGTTAAGGGAAGAGGACCTGCAGCAGGCTGACAACTTTTCCTCTCATTGCCCAGTGCTCGACACCTGAAACGGGCCTTGAATTATGGCTGCTTCTGTGCCGACGCAGTATGAGACTGGTTTTCCGGTTGAAAATAGATGTGGTTACTTCGTGGAAAAGAAGAAGCGGTTCTGCAGGATGGTGGTGGCAGCAGGGAAACGATTCTGTGGCGAACACGCTGGAACCGCGGAGACTGACGCGGAGGTCTGGTATCGCTTCCTCGCTGGAGAGTAGGAAATAAGTCGCCCCCGGCCCCCTTCCCGTCTAGTCTGCGCTCGGACCCGGCCCCTCCCTTCTTCAGGTTTTTGCTTCTTTTTCTTGAGTGCTCCAGCTTTTTCCTTAATAGACGCAGTCTTACCTTCCCTGGGGAGCGGTGATGAGCTCTGGTGTTGAGCAGTGTTTTCTTTTACTAACTAAAGCCCAGAAACAACCTATGACCTAATACTAAACCTAACTCACTGTAAAGAGAGATTTTAGTTTTACTCCAAACTACCACTACTTTTACACTCCACCCACCCTCTGCCTTTCTGATGGGAAGTGGTAGTTAGAAATAGTGCTTGAGGCTCCAAAGGTTTCACTAATTGTGTTTGAATTATTTTGTGAATGATAACCATTTCTCGTGAATGCGGTTGAGAGAAACTTTTTAAAAAATATGTTTAGACTTAAAATCTTTAAAAAGCAACCTTGCTGGAAAAGGGGAGCGAAGTTTAAGAAAAATTATAAGAATGGACTCATTAAGAACAGAAAGTATGTAATTTGTTAGAAAATGGTTATACATATAATTGTGCTGTCAAGCCATATATATTTATATTCGTGTTTCTTTAGTGTGTGTATATGTATATATGACAGAAAAATAAGAGCAAGAGTTGCAGAATGCTGAGGGAAAAAAAAGAGCATGTCTATTAGAGAGGATTAGAAAGAATAAACCAAATAGGCCAGCATCTGGTTCACTGCCCTCTGAATGTACAGTATTAGTTACATTATTTTTCTTTGTTAGATGGTTTATCCTTCTAGGCAATAGCCCATTCGTTGGCTGCTGTCCATCTAGCCATAGCCCTACTTTCTATTTTGATTTGACTGATATTTGCCTAAAGGGAAGCATAATAAAACAAGGACATTCTTGTTTTAGAATGTGGGAGACCTGTGACTATTGTGGGAAGTCTGAAGTACACTGGCTGATTTTTGAGCGCACAGCAAACATCCCTTGGTTAAAGAATGAGATTTATGATAGGAGATGAATATTATTTCTACTCTGTTATAAAGCCTTAGACCTCATCTTATCCTGATATCTGAAAGGTGATTGCAGGTGGTATCAGTAGTAGAATGAGAATAGAGTATTGCAAGGTGATTGGTATTCCTGGAGAGGAATGACATTATGTTGTTGTTAGTCCCTTGAAAACAAATCACAAAACATCAACTGGAAACACTTTCCATGCCTGTAATTTAGTTTTTGTCTTGGAGATCCTACTGAGTCTGTAATTTATGATGTAGTTGGGTGTTGTTTTTCATCCTTTCATGTGTGTGTAGATCATATAATTCTGTAATGATAATACTTGTTCTCATTTTAACCCAGTGTTTCTTATCTTGGGGCACTTTTGTCCTCCCCACACCTCAGGGGCACTTGACAATATCTGAAGACTTTTGGTTGTCACAACTAGGAGTATTGTTGGCATCTGGTTGATAGAGACCAGGGGTGCTGCTAAACATCCTACAATGCACAGGGCAGCCCCCCACAAAAAAAGAATTATCTGGTGCCAAATCTCAATAGAACCGAAGATTGAGAAACCCTGTTTATAATCCAAATAATAATTGAAAAAAGTACCCTTAACTTTTCCATGAAATCCAGTATGCATAGTTTCATGGCTATTCTGAGAGACATATCAGAATTGAAATAACCTAAAAAAAGAAAAAAATGATAATATTAACAACCTACACATAGTCAGCATTTACTATATGGCCCAGCACTGTACTAAGCATTTCTTAAAAGTATTAAGGCAATTTCACAAGCCTTAGTAGATAAGTCATATTATTATTATATTTTAGATAAGGCAATGAGCTAATAACTAATAGAGGTAGGAATCATACCTAGGCAGTCTAGCTTGTCTGTGGTCTTAATATTATACTACACTGTTACAACACAATGTTGGGCAGAATTACCAACACTCTCAATTTCCTTTCTTTTTTTCCCATTGCATATAGTTAAATGCATCTAAGTTAGAAACAAACAATACAACTGTGCTTTAAAAGTTGCAAAGCCACAAACCAAATGGTTAAAATGCCTTATTTCATTGTTTCTAAGGCACTTTTTCCCCCACATTTTAACATCTCTGAAATAAGGATAATCTTAAAATCAATAATATGTCATAATTTAAATTAACACCATTTTTTTCCTTGGTAATACATGCAATAATGGTGCATATTATAATCAATGCTGACTTAGACTAAAAATTCCATATGTTGGCCTATTCTAACCTATTTGAAGATATGGTCCTTGTTTGTTTAAAACAGTATTTGTGGGAAGCGGCTGTGGCTCAATCAGTAGGGCTCCCGTTTACCATATGGGAGGCCCCGGGTTCGGTTCCCGGGGCCTCCTGGTGAAGGCAAGCCCGCCGGCATGGCGTGGTTAGCTGACCCAGCGAGCACAAGCAGCAAGGGGGGATAAATGAATAAATAAATAAAATCTTTAAAAAAAAAAAAAAAAAAAAAAACAAAAAACAGTATTTGTTCATATTTAAGTAAACCAATTACATTGGAGATTTTTTATTGTTGTTAAATCTTTTGAACTGATTTTATCAAATTTTCAGTATGTTCTTTTAAAGTTTCTTTACCTCATTTGGTAACATGTAAGCCTATGATTACACTGATGTTATATATAGATGTATAATATCTACAAGTGATAAGCTTGATATTTTATTTAAATAACTATATCCCTTTTAAATTTTTAGGGAGAAAATGCTAGGAAAAGAATACTGTGTCCCTTAGATCCAAAACAGTAAGTATGGGTCAGATAAGGGTTTTATGTGCTAGAAACAATAACTGTTACAAGTCTCATTTTAAACAATTTTCTCTTTAAATTTAGCACAGTATATGAAGATCAACTAGCAAAGCATTTGAAAAAATGTAACTCAAGAGAGAAGCCAAAACCTGTAAGTGTTTGATCAGTAAAACTGAAAGGTGAATGTGTGGTATATAATATTTAACAGGGCTCTTGCCTCAGAAGGTTTGATTTTGGTAAAATATATTTGAGTGTTTGTAGAATATTAGACAGTAAATCCACTTACAATCTTAATTCAGAGAATAGAATTTTATGCAACAGAAGTGTTCAAAGAGAAATTTCACAATCTTTATTCAAAAATATTTGCTTAATGACTACCAAATATTATTTCAATAAAATATGGTTCCCATATTGTATGATTGCGTTACTATGAACTAAATATATTGTGTAAGATATTGTATGATTGCATTTATATAAAGTAAATATAAATCAATTTATAAAGATGAAATTTGATTAGTGGTTATGTAGGGCTAGGGAAGGCATGCTAAGGGATGTGGAGTTTTTCTTTTTGGAGTGATGAAATCATTCTAAAATTTTTTGTGATGATGAGTGCACAACATTGTGATTACACTAAGAACCATTGATTATACACTTTAGATAGATCGTATGGTATGTGAATACATCTCAATAAAACTACTTAATAAATAAATAATTGTGCAAGAATAGCCAGAAATAGCAGTTATTTATGTACAACACAGGAAAGAGAGATTGAGAGGTGAAGAATTTTTTGTTTGTCTGTTTCCTTGTTGTTTTTTACTGGGAGATCCTGGGGATCGAACCCAGGTCCCTCCATATGGGAGACGGACGCCCAACAATTTGAGCCACATCTGCACCCCTGTTTTTTGTTTTTTATTATTATTATTGAAGTAATGAAAATTCTCTAATAATGATTGAAGTGATGAATGCACAACTATGTGATTGTACCAGATATCATTGATTGTATACTTTGGATGAATTTTATGCTATTAATATGTATCAATAATATTGATTCATTAAAAAAGGGGGGATGGAGCTGAAAAAATATATATGGTCCCTGCCTTCAGGGAGATTATTTGAGACTGGTAAATAAACTTGTAAGTAAGGAGTATTGTTCAATAAAATCAGTGAAAAAAGTAATCACACGTGATAATAGCAAAATTAAAATTAATCAAAATTAAAATTAAAACCAAGGTTCCAGTCAACTATGATGACATGCCAAAGTACCATTCTTGCACAGAATCTTTGAACAACTAACAAAAACTGGCAGAGCCATCTTCTTCAAAATATCTAAAAACAGTTAAAGGGCTGTAATAATTGGGCAAGTGCCAATCAAGAAAATACAGTTTTAAAAATGGTAGGAGGGGGGGCAGATGTGGCTCAAATGGTTGGACGTCCATCTCCCATATGGAGGGATCTGGGTTCAATCCCCAGGACCTCCCGGTAAAAAATAAAAGAAAAAAATAGAAGGTGTGTGGGCCACCAGACCCCGTGTGCAGGTGCGCAGTCAGGCCCTGTGCACGGGTGCAATGCCGAGCCTCGCGAGTGGGTGAGCCCCCCAGGCCCTGTGCATGGGTGTGCCGTCAGGCCCCACCGAGCCATGCAGCAAGATGATGATGTAACAGGAGAGTGACACAACGGAGAGCCAAGACGAGACACACCAAAAAACCTGGAACCAAGGTGGCACAGGTGGTAGGACGCCTCTCCCACATCGGAGGTTCCCAGTATTGAATTCTGGTGAAGACAGGAGAAGAAGGATGAGAAGAGACGGCAGGAAGCAGACACAGAATTGCCCAGTGAATGGACACAAAAACAGCAAAAACAAGGGGGGGGAGGGAGATAAAAATGGATAAAAAGTGAATAAATAAATAAATCTTTAAAGAAAAAGAAAAGGAAAGGGGTATAGTAGTTGGGGCAAGAGAGTGAAAAAAAAATATGGTAAGGGGGAAGCAGATGTGGCTTAAGCAGTTGGGCACCATCCTAGCACTTGGGAGGTCCCAAGTTCGGTTCCTGGTGCTGCCTCCTAAAGAAGATGAGCAAGACAGCAAGCTGATGCAACGGGCTGGCGCAATGAGCTGACGCACGGAGATGAGGCAACAAAGAGACACCATGAGAAAACACAATGAGAGATGCAAGAGGGAGGGCAGGAGGCTCCAGCCATTGGACATCTCCCTCCCACATGGGAGGTCCTGGGTTCGATTCGCAGTGCCTCCTAAAAAGAAAATGAGCACATAATGAACAGAGATTAGAAAGCAAGCACAGGGCAGCGGGGCCGTGGGTGAGCATGGAGTGTGGAGGCTGCGCTGGCTCCAGGGCCGGCGGGGCCGCGGCGCGAGACTGAGCGTGGGCGTCCTGGAGGAGGAGGCAAGAAGGGGAAGCAGAATTTTAAAGAAGATATTTCCACCAGCTATTGCTAAGTGTTCAAAGATTCTGAGGGGAACAGCATCCTGGAACATTTTACTCTAGCATCTCGGGCCTGAATTTCAGCAGAGTTGCAACACCTACTCTCCAGTACATTGAACTCTGCAAGGACAACTAAGAAGAAGACAATGATGGACCACACCCATCCCAAGAAACAGTGTATCTGCAACTGCAAGCAAGATAGCTCCATCCATCTGCCCCATGGGATCTAAGTCCCCTCTCAATTAGAAGCAGAGTGGTAATCACCATCCCCAAATTCTCAAGATTGGGGAATGAACAATGGACTAAAGTAGACTTATTATTATTCTACCAATGGAATAATCATTGATGTAAAGGCAGTGGCCACCAGAGGTTCTAAGGGAAGAATAAGTGTAATATGGGGGCATTTTCATTACATTGGATTTGTCCTGCATGACACTGCAATGATGAATACAGGCCTTTTTATATTTTGTCATAACTTACAAAATTATATGGGACAAAGTGTAAACGATAATGTATACTGTAGTCCATGGTTAATAGCAATGCTTCAATATGGGTTCATCAATTGTAACAAATATACCACACTCTAATGGAGGAGGTTGTTAATGTGGGAAAGTATGGGAAGGGGAGGGAGTGGGGCATATGGGAATCCCTTATATTTTATGTAAAATTTATGAATCTAAAGCTTCTTTAAATTTAAAAAAATAATTATATAAAAAAAAAAAAACATAATGAAATACTACTACACACCTATTTGGATGGCTAAAATTAAAAAGCCTGACAATAACAAGTGTTGATAAAGACAAAACAAAAATATATGTCACCACAAAAAGTGTGGTCAAATATTTGTTATAGTTTCATTAAAAATAACCCAAAAAATGGATACAACCCAAAAGTCTACCAATAAGGAATGGATTAACAAAATATGGTATATCCATACAATAAGAAAGAATTAAGTACTCATACGTTCAATAATATGGATGAATCTCACATCCATTTTTTTGAATAAAATAAAATGTAAAAGTGTAAAAAAAAAAAAAAAAAAGAAAGCAAGCACAAACAACAAGGGGGGGTGGGGGCATAAATAAAAACAAATCTTTGAAAAAAAATGGTAGGAGAAGCTCATGGCACCTTTACTGGTCCCCCTCCCCCACTCCCCATTGTGGTGAGGAACCAGCCTATGCTTCCATTTTGAGTTGCTGTCCCTGCTCCAGAGGGAGCAGAATAACCCCTATTTGCATAATAGGGTTCCTATATGTCAGTGCCAGTCTGTCGGGTTGCAACCTGAAAGACTGAACTTAGAAATTCAACTCTGGTACATCCTTCCAGAACTTGCCTGAAGACAGAAGCAGCTTATGGATAGCAAAAGCAATATAAGAAACAATTGAGTCAAAACCACCTAGGCAAAGGATTGCTTGCTATAAGTCATACAATAGAGCACCAAAGGTGGGGCGAAAGTCTATTTCAGTGGGCGTAGAAGTTAAAAAAAAAACAAAAAACACTTGATTACCTCAATTGACGCAAAAAAGATATTTGACAAAAATCCAGCACTGCTTCTTAATAAAAACACTTAGAAAACTGTAATAGAAGGAAACTTCCTCAACATGATAAAAGGCACATATGAAAAAACCAGAGCTAACATGGTACTCAATGGTGAAAGACTGAAAGCTTTCCCCCTAAGATCAAGAACAAGACAAGGATGCCCACTGTCAACACTGTTAGGCAACATTGTACAAGAAGTTCTAGCCAGAGCAATTAGGCAAGTAAAAGAAATAAAAGGCATCAAAATTGGAACAAAAGATGTAAAACTTTCCCTGTTTGCAGGTAACATGATTCTATATTTAGAAAATCCTGAAAAACCGACAGCAAAACTATTAGAGCTAATAATGAATTTAGCAAAATGGTAGGTTGCAAGATCAACACTCAAAAGTCAGTAGTGTTTCTATTCAATAGAAATGAATCTGAAGAGTAAATCAAGACAAAAATTCCATGTACAATAGCCAGTAAAAGAATAAAGTATTTAGGAGTGAATTTAAGTATATAAAAACTTGCACATGGAAAACTACAAAACATTGCTAAATCAAAAAAGACATTCCATATTCATGGATTGTAAGACTAAATATTAAGATGTCAGTTCTACCCAAAGTGATTTACAGATTCAACATAATCCCAATCAAAATTCCAACAGTGTTCTTTGCAGAAATGGAATAGCCAATCATCAAATTTATATGGAAGGTTAAAGGGTCCTGGATAGCCAAAACCATCTTGAAAAAGAACAAGGCTGAAGGACTCACACTTACCGGTTTTAAAACTTATTTCTAAGCTACAGTAATTAAATCAGCATGGTACTGACATAAGGACAGACATACAGACCAATAGGATCCAAATTGAGAGTTCAGAAATAAATCCTCACATCTATGGCCAATTGACTTTTGACAAGGGTGCCAAAGCCACTCAATGGGGAAGATTATTCTCTCCAAATGGTGCTGAGAAAACTGGATGTCCATATGCAAGAGAATGAAGGTGGACCCCTGCCTTATACCTTTTACAAAATTTAACTCAAAATGGATCAAAGACCTAAATATAGAACCAAAATTATAAAACTCCCCCCAGAAAAACTAAGGAATCATGCATCTTCAGGACTTTTTGTTAGGCAATGGTTTCTTAAACTTTACACCCAAAGCACGAACAACAAAAGAAAAAAAAAATAGATAAATGTGACTCATCAAAATTAAAAATGTGCATCAAAGGACTTCATCATGAAAGTAAAAAGATAGCCTAGAGAATGGGAGAAAATATTTGGAAACCACATATCCAATAAGAGTGGGTTTTGTTTTTTTTTAGGTACCAGGGATTGAACCCATACATGGGAAGCAGGCACTCAACTACTGAGCTACATCTGCTTCCCAATGAAAGCTGGCTTTTTTGTTTGTTTGTTTTTAGGAGGTACCAGGGATCGAACCCAGGACCTCGTACATGGGAAGCAAGTGCTCAACCGCTTGAGCTACATCTGTCCCCTTCAATAAGAGTTTAATATCTTGACTATATAAAGAAATTCTATGACTCAACAACAAAAAGACCACCCAATTTTAAAATGGGCAAAAGACTTGCATTGACATTTCTCCAAATAAGATATGCAAACAGCCAAAAAGTGCATTAAAATATACTCAGCATCAGGGAGCAGATGTGGGTCAAGCAGTTGGGCACTGGCCTCCCACATGGGAGGTCTGGGGTTCAGTTCCCCATGCCTCCTAAAGAAGACAAATTAGATACTGAGCTGATGCAACGAAATGTCGCACCGAGATGACGCGATGAGGAGACACAACGAGAGATACAAAAAGCAGGGAACAGATGTGGCTCAAGTGATTGGGTACCTCCCTCCCACATGGGTTCTGTTCCCAGTGCCTCCTAAAAGAAGACAAGCAGACACAGAGAACACACAACAAACAGACACAGAGAGCAGACAGCAAGTGCAAACACTGGCGGGGCCGGTGCAGAATAAATAAAACAAGATGAACCTTGAAGACATCATGTAGAGTGAAATAAGCCAGACACAAAAGGATAAGTATTGTATGATCTCAGTGATACAAAATAATAATAGAGTCAGAAACTAGAATACAGAATACCAGGGGCCTGGTTAGTGGTAGGGAATGGGCAGATAATGCTTAATTGGCACAGTATTTCTGTTTCGGGTGATGGAGATATTTTGGTAATTGATGCTGGTGATGGTAGCATAACATTGTAACTAATTAACACCTCTGAGTTATATATTTGAATATAGCTTAAAGGGAAATTTTAGGTTGTTTATATGTTACTAGAGTTAAAAAACCACAGGACTCTACAACAGAAACAGTGGACCCTAATGTAAATTGTGAACTATGTTAATAGTGCAATTATAATAGTATTCTTACATTAATTGTAACAAAGGTACCACACTAATACAAAGGTTATAATAGAGAAAATTGTGTGAGGGGAAATGTCTATAGGAACTCTGTATTTTCTGCATGATATTTCTGTAAACCTACAACTTTTTATAATTGCAAAAAAATTATTTAAAAAACATTAAAAACATTAAGTTCACGGGGCCAAGAGGGAGTAAACCTTGAGATGAGTCTTGATGAGGCAAAGAGTTCTTCTAAGTAGAAAAAACATGTCTAAAGGCTTGGAAGTAAAAAATCATATGAACTTTATTATGAAAGATACAGAGAACCCTGAAGGGTTTTAAGTTGGGAAATGGTTGCATTTATCTCTTAGAAAACTTTCTTGTACACCAGCATGGGAAGATGGCTTGGAATCAGGACTAGTTAGGGAAATGTTACTGAAATCCGGTTGGAACATGAGGAGAGATTGCTATAGGAAAATAAAGGAGGAAGACCTAACTCTTTCTTTAGGAGAATATATGAGATAAGGTAGATGGCAAAGGAGGAAGGGAGACTTCTCTGAAGGAAGTTCTCATTATAAGATGAGACCTAAAGGTCAAAGGTGAATCAGCCAGACAAGGAAGAAAACATCTGCAAGGGCCTACAGATACCCTAGATAGTAGATAGCTTTGTCAGGGACTAGGGATTTCGCATGGCCAGAATGTAGAATAAAAGGGGAGAGCTGAGAAGAAGATGAGACCTGAGAGGTAACTAGAAAAAAGATCATGGGACTAAGAACAGAACTCTAGGAGACACTGATATTAAAAGGTGAGCTACTAATAGAAACCATGGAAAAGGGTTGTAAAGGGGTGGCTGTTGGGGTAGGAAAGAAAAAACCAGAAAACATTAGGTATCAGAAAGCCATGGGAGGAGAATTCCAAAAAGAAGAGTGATAACAGTTCAACAGAGTCTAGCACTACAGGGAAATCAAGTAAGGTAGGAATGGAAAAGAAACCATTGAGATGGCAATATAATGGTTGTTAGAGATTGAAGGCCTTAACAGAAAAGCATATTTAGTAGGGTGGAGTGTGCAGAATTCAGATTGGAACGATGAGTGAATCAAAGATAAGGTAGTAGAACTCACAAGCATAGACTATTCTTTCAAGAAACTTGTCGGTCATAAAGAATGTAGGAAACGGAGTGTTTTTTAAAGATGGGAGAAATCTTTATAATTTATTTACAAGCTAAGAGTAAAGAGCCAATAAGGAGGGAAAAATTTGGAAATAAAAGAACATCATTGATGGAGCAGGGCTTCTCAGGAAGCAGGCAGAGATAGGAAACAAAATAGAGATAGAAGGGAACATTGAAAGAGGGTTAGCTCTTCCACTGAGAAAGATAAGGAGTTTAAAATGGAAGTCGGTTCCAGGAAATTTAAGCTGATAGGAGGTTTAGTTGTGAAAGTTCTCATTTGGTAGCTACAGTTTTCTTATTGAAGTAAGAAAAGTGATTGAGGGGGATGGTGGTACAGTAGGAGATTTGAGGAGTGAGTGTTCAGCAGCCCAGAAAGTAGAGTTAGAGGTCATATTAATGCAGCCAACAGCTGTGACAGAAGGAACAGATTGGAAAAAATATATGAAGATGGTGAGTATCCAGCCTGGATGGCTAAAAAGGCAAGCCAGAAATTAGCTGAGAAAAAGTAAATAGAGGTCTTTAAAAGGTGGAAGAAAATGAGAGCAAAAGAACCAAAGAACTAGCATAGTAGGAAGTTATAGTCAGAGAGTAGGTTAATGGAGTTTAAGATGACAGAGGTTGCATGGTTCACAGTAATATAAGAATCTAGAGAGCCAATGGAAGTAGTTTGCTGAAGAGTAGGGAAGGACATTATAAGGCTGAGGTATTGCAGAGCTATTATGTTGGATGGCTTGAAATCATGGTCATAAATGGTTAGATTTGGAGTAGTAAGTCCCTAAAGAATATTGGATGATGTCTAGCAGGCTGATAGTTGACAACTGCTAGGGGATTTAAAAGATGGTATAAAACCCTGGTATTTCTCAGTAGAGATTTTTGACATTGAATAAGAAACTTCTATCCTTGTATTTTGCAATCCTGGTCTCTAAGTAACAAATGGCAACTGCATTTGTTAAGCATTAAGAAGGTTCTGATATTTTATTATATTTACAAGCTAACAAGTTAGACTGTGATAGGTTCATGGATTCTGGCAGAAGACACAAGATTCCTGGGTCATGACTTTATTACTCATGGCACGGCAAGCAATATGAGCTTCTTGTTCACATCAATTCCCCTTGTTCCCCAAGTCGCATGGAGTCAACTCAGAGGGATCCAGGTGAATACTTAACATATAGTGGTCTTGCATTATAGCAGAGGAACCCCAAACTTAGGGAATATAATTTTTTTTTAGTGAGCAATAAGCAAAACTGCCTGATCTTTGCTCCCTAGGTAGACATTATCTTTATTATACTGTACAGTAAACAAACCTGCTATCTACTCTGAAGGAGACACTTTATCTTTCAAGGCTGTATGCTAGTCATACATCCTTGAAAAGGTAATCTGGAACAAAGGTAATCAGTGCTTGTAGAACATGCAGAAAATTGAGAGACCCATGGAGAATTGTCTCCTAATAGTATCTCTCAACCATTTTGACAACAAAATACCCCATACATTTCCAAATGCAATTGAGAACCATCAGGCCAGATGGCATAAGCTTAAAAGAAAGTATTTTTACATTAAGAAGTTGTAAAAGAAAAATAATGAATACCCTATGAGCCCCTTAGGATTTAGCTCCTTATTAGAAAGACAGAATGTTGCCTTTACTTGAAAGCATCCATGGTTATTATCTTCCTTAGCTTAGTGGCAGGTTTCGGTTAAAGCAAACAAGTGGAATATCTGGGTAAAGTTAGAGAAAATGGATGAATTTATTAGAAATGGAATTCTGGATAGGTTCCATTGCATACCATGACACAGAAAGAAAAGGGAGAAAAATAGTGGGAAACTCAGATGGGAGGAAGAAGAGCAAAGCAGTAATTATCTGGTACTCTATGTATAATATAAAACTTGGAACCCTAGCAAAGTCTCATCACTAGTCAGCCTTACCTGGTAAAACAGTTCATCAATTTTTAAAATTTTTGCATACTAAATGAAAGTAAGTTGGTGATCAATTTCTCCAATATTGGTAGCTGTCATATTTAAAAATCTAATTCACAATACTAGTTATATGAGTGCTTTTTGCAGTACTAATATTAGGAAGACTAGGACTATGAAGAATAATCCTAAAATGTCTTTAATAGTATAATAAGGATGGAATGAGAGTTTGTCTATATCTGATGAGATGCCTGATGGGTTGTTAGATCCTTTCTCCTCTAAGAATAGGAGGTGGATTACAATGAGGCTATTATAATAGTTAGAGCTAATTTTTTATTATAGTTTTCCAGTCACCCAACAAAATATTGCACTACCTGCGGTCTTTATCCTTTCCACTCAGTCACCGGTTTCCGTTAGTATTCAAAAAGGTAAAGGTTGCATAATCAAGATGCTATCTTTCTGCCATCTGTAACAAAATTTCATTACTATACCTAATGTCTTCAGGAGTTTTCCCTTTTAAAACAAGATTTGTGGAAATAGTAATATTTCATTCATTGAGATCTGTACTGTCCTAATATGGTAGGCACTAGCCACTGTGACTATTTGAATTTTAATTAAAATTAAATAAGAATGAAAATTCAGTTTCTCAGTCGCACTAGTCATAGTTTAAGGTTAGTGGCTATCATGTTGGCCAGGGCAGATATAGAGCATTTGCATGACTGCAGTAAGTTCTATTGGACAGTGCTGATTTATATCCTTACCAATTCTCTCTGAAGATGGACTAGAAAGATCTCATTGTGTTAATTTAAACAACATAGTATCACAGGACATTTCTATTTTCAATTTTTAGTTAGTATTTTAAATAGAAAATGTACGACTCACCCTGCAGCATACTTGCAATCCATAATCCATGTCTTAGATTTGGATTGTATACTCTTTTCTTGTTTATATAATAAACTCTTTAATCCCTTGCCTACCCTAAAAAAAAAGACTTATACCATAGTAATATCTATATTCCTGTTTGGTTTTGTGTTTTGTCATGCTGCTGTCTGGTGAACAACCATGTGTAATTGGTACTTATAAAGAAATATTGGTATGATTCTCAGTCTATGCTAAGTAAAAACCTTAATAAAAATGACTAAAGAATTTCTTCATACTATAAATGCTTATTCAGATAACCATCTCACTAGAATACAAGATCTATGAACACAGATTTTTGTCTGTTCTGTTTTCTGTTGTGATGAATCCCTAGCACCTAAAACAAACCAGGGTACCATAGTAGGGGCTTAATAATTATTTCATGAATAAATGAATAGGAGAGTGGGAGGATAAAGGAGAACAGAGAAGGGGAGAAGAGAGTAATTAGTTTTTCAGCTTAATTTTTGCTACCTCTTCACATTATTAACAGTATTATTCTCTGTTTTTGTCAAGGACTTCTTTATTCAAGATATTAATGCAGGCTTAAAAGATGAAACAGAAATACCTGAACAATTAGTAAGTACATTGACTTAATATTTAATTTTTAAAGATATTTATGGGCTATCTCCATATTGTAAATAAGCTATGTTCCAGTTTTTATTTGGAATAAATCAGTTGTTTTGAACCTAGAATGTATTTTACTATCAGATCAATGTTATTAATGATGGTTAATTTCCAGACCAGCTTATGTACCCATAACAAAGCTACAATATGGCTCTGAGACCTCATTTGATTCTTGGGCTCCTGTGAGCCTAGAGTAGCTCTTGGCCCTGAGGAGGTTAAGGGAATTGAAGTAGCAATTGTGTAGAAGGTTAGCAGTTGGGCACTTCCCATAGCAGCTTAGTGAAAAGGCTTTAGCAGAAAATTGAGCTGCCATGTGAATATATTCTTGGGTAGCCAGTTAGTGTTGATTAACATACACATGTATTATATATTCATATGCATAAATCAATAAAACTTGTATAGAGAAAAAGCATTTTTTGGCTATAATATTTAATTTGTTTTTGTATATAGGTTCCAATTTCTTCTCTCTCTGAAGAGCAGTTGGAAAACTTAATTGCGAAATTGAGAAAAGCAAGTGAAGGTAAGTCTGTTTAAAGTCACAGAATAAATTACTTTAGAGTCATTAGGTGGTATATGAGTTGACACCAGTCTGGTTCACAGTCCAGTGACTGCATTTATTTTTTTTTTCATTTTACCGGGAGGTCCCAGGGATCGAACCCAGGTCTCTCCATATGGCAGACGGACGCCCAACCATTTGAGCCACATCCGCCCCTGCATTTATTTTTGGTTCCTTAAGTTATTGTACTTATATTTGGCACAGGTTTGAACTCTAAACTTAAAGAGCAAATCATGTCACATCCAGCATTGAATGATGCCCTTCATGATCCTAAAAACGGTGATTCTGCAACCAAGCACCTGAAACAACAGGTATGTTCAGGCCATAGTAGCTCTACTAATGGCTTTTTTTTTTTTTTTTTTTTTTTTAACTCTAACAGAGATAATTTAATATAAAGAATTTTTAATGAGGTATCAGAGAACTAGAAAGACAAAAAGAATACTGAAGTATCATAGAGATGGTAAATGTAGGAAATACTGCCATTCCTTGGTCTGGGAGAATAAGGAGAAGAGCTTGGGATTATTAAAACTTAGAATCTACTAATGGCCTTTTGTTAAATTGTAAAAAGCTAAAATTCTGTTCTTTATAATTATAGTTATTAATGGGAATTTCTTAGAATAGTTAATCTTTTAGAGTACAGAATCTTTTCATTTCAAAGAATATGTATACTATTTTGGTATGAATATGATTCTGAATACTGATAAACAAGTGTTAAATATTTTAAAATGAGATAAAAAATTTAAAGCCAAACAAATTATTAGTGTGAACATGCTGCCTTAACTTGCAAATGTAGAAATTGCCTTGCTCTTTTCCCCTTTGAGCCAAATGAGTTTACTCTAGTATATAAAATAATCTCGTGGAGTTTGCAGGCTTCTATTTTAGGTAACATTGAAAAATTAAAGTTACTTGGTCCAAGAAGATGCTATATTGAGTTTGGAGCAGGAAAGGGAAAATTATCTCATTGGGTTGATATTGCCTTAAAAGATGCTGAAAAAGTTCACTTCATCCTAGTAGAAAAGGTGACCACAAGATTCAAGGTAAGTGAAAGTATTGCAGTATACTAATAACCAAAATTTATTTGTTTATATTTTTCTTATTGTTTTTTTAAAAATGACACACAGAAACATGTCTCTTAAAGCAAGTTGAAAGAGAATGAATACTTTTGTGTGTCTTTGATTGTAGCTTTTTATTTCTAATTGATGACTTAAACTGAAGGTGAATTTTTTAACATAAATTTTGATAGTCAATTGATATGAGTTCTTAAAATTATTTACAGAGACAGGAAAAAGATGTGGAAAGAGCCAGGCTAGGAGTTAAAAGTCTTGGTTCGTAATCCTGCCTCAACCATTTACTGGTTATTCATTCAGTAAACATTTATTGAGTATAGTGCCAAGCACCATGTTAGGTTTTGGGTATGTAAAGTCAAATTAGATAATGTCTCTGTGCTCTATTACTTAGGTTTAGAAAGGATAGAGAGACAGATAAATAAATGATTGCAGTAAAGTGTTGATGGCAATATAAAAAATGTCTGCATAGAGTTACAGTGAATTCAAAGAAGAGAGTGAAAAGTTTTACTGCAGGGCAGGAATGGATAATGACTATAAAGAACAGTGATGCTTCAACTAAATCCGAAAGATGAGTTAGCCTTTACTAGTAGAAGGGTTTGAGAAGCATTCTGGGAAGCAAGTACAGTGTAATCAGATTCTTGAGGAATCTGGTTAATAAGGAAACAGTGAAACATTTCTGCAGTGATGGGAGCACATGGTGGAGTTCAGCAGTGATGAGGCTGCTAAGGAAGGCTGAACTTCACAAAGTCTTAAAATTTATGCTCAGGAAGGATTGTGACTCTCTTAGGTGCTAGGAATACCTTGGAAATTAGATTTAGTTCCTACCTTCAAGGAGTTTCCATCCAGTGGGGCAGTCTTATGAGTATTTTAGTTCAGTATTCTGAGTGTGTTATGATAGTGGTAAGTACCAGATACTATGGGTACATGAAAACAGAGCAGCAGCTTCAGTCTAGTGCGGATCAGGGAAGGTTTCCCAGAGGAAGTGACAGCTAAGAAGAGATTGAAAGGACATATATAAGAATTGGTTAAGACGTTTTTCCTAGCAGCACTATTAATGTTATATCACAAAGGTCTGAGACTTGAAGGAGGGAAATAATAAGATTATAACCAATAATACAAGTAAGAATTGAGCTAGAGCTAAGGCTATTGCAGAAGAATGGAGAAGAGAGGAAGAATTTCCAAAATTTTAAGATGTGAAGCTACAAGACTTGGATTTATCAGTCATTGAGTGTGAGTGAGAAGAATTAATTTCTGGTGACATTTTTATGGCTTGAGTGATTAAGTAGTACTCTTCCCTGTGTTAGGGAATATAGGAGAAGGAGGGCAAAGCATAGGTTTGGAGGGAGAAATAATGAGTTTAGATAGTTCGAGTAGAGGTCTTTAGTTGGCAAGTGTGAATATGGGTCTTTAGTTGACAAGTGTGAATATGAGTCTGATGCTCATCAGAGAGTTTTGGTCAAAAATATAGATTTGCAAGTCATAGGGACATAGGTATAGAATAGAATAGTTAGAATCTTGCTGGGAGAAATAAGAAGAGGAGAGAGCTAAAAATAGTATTCTGGGGACTGACAAAGAAAAAGGAGCTGGCAGATAATCATAGGTAAGTCACTTAACTCTGTTAACTTCAGTTCCTTATCCAGTGAATTGAGAATTTTTAGAATTAAATGAAATAATGTATACATAAATATTTATAAAATGTCCAAGCCTTATAAAAATGTGTGATATTGTGATTTTAGAATTTTCACCAAAGAATATACAATCTTAAATTTTTAAATTCATGATTCTACTTTTTAATACTGAAAAATGAGATGAAAACTTTTTATTTTCTTTGAATTTTGAAAACAAATGAGGTGAAGAATTTTCCTGTTTATTATTATTGAAATAATGAAAATGCTCTAATAATGATTGAAATGATGAATGCACAACTGTGTGATTATACCAAATATAATTGATTGTACACTTTGGATAAATTGTATGCTTTATAAATATGTTTCAATAAAATTGATTTGTTTTAAAAAAAATAGAAAACATATGGTAATCTTTTCATTTTCATAAAGCTTTTTTTTTTTACATAGTAAAAAGCCATTTTAAAAATAATGTTCTATTTGTGCAGGTAGATGGTAAACACAGGAAGAAAAATTCAGCATTTGAAAGACTTCAAATTGATATACAACACTTGTGTTTGAGTAAGTTGCATAACTTTCACTTGTTCTAAACTCTGAAGGTGGCTTAGAAATCCAATCATGCAGAACAGTGCCTCTGAGAAAATAAAATACAATTAATGTGTTGTTAATATAGGATGCTATATGTAATATTTAAATAAATGTAAATTGAATTAGGATGGAAGCTTTAAAAAATTTTATCAGTTGCAAATGAAAGGTCATATTAGGGAAGTTTAAAAGTTTTGATAATATGTCTTTGTATTCTTTGTCCTGTTTAAATTGATTATTGTGTGTGTTCATACCGTCAACTAGCCTTCTGCCTCTAATTAACATGACTTTACCTAAACCATTGAAAAACTGAGCTAGTTCTCTGTCTATTTTAGTGTATAAAGACTAGAATTCTAAATTGTAACAAAAAAAAATAAGTCATTCTTATAGACTCACATTCCACATACACATACATGCACACAACCCTCAGTTATACTCTTTAGTGCCCTTTCTGCACATTTTTTTCTATACCACCCAATTATTCATACCTTACATTGGTGTACTACATTTGTTACAATTGATGAAAGCTCATATTTATAATTGTACTGTTAACTATAGTCCATAGTTTAACTTAGGGCTCATTATGTAGTGCAGTTTCATGTTTTGTTTTGTTTTAATTTTTTATTTTATTACCAAATATACAATCTAGCATTTCTTGTTTGAACCACATTCAGATATATATTTCAGTGCTGGTATTTACATTCACAATGTTGTGCTACCATCAGCACCATCTATTACCAAAAAATTTCTATCATTCCAAATAGGATCTCTGTATATTTTAAGACTTAACTTCCCATTCCCTATCTGCAGTCTGTCCCCTGGTAACCTGTATTCTAGATTCTGACTCTACGACTTTACTTATTCTAATTATTTCAGTAAGATCATACAATATTTGTCCTTTTGTGTGTGGCTTATTTCACTCAACATGATGTCTTCAGGGTTCATCTATGTTGTCACATGTATAGGAACTTCATTCCTTTTTATGACTGAATAATCCATTGTGTGTACATACCACATTTTGTTTATCCATTCATTGATTGATGGCACATGGGTTGCTTCCATCTTTCAGTAATTGTGTATAATGCTGCTATAAATATTGCTGTGGAAATGTCTGAGTCCCTGTTTTCAATTCTTCTGGGTATATACCTAATAGTGGGATTGCCAGGTCATGTGGTAATTCTATACTTTACTTTCTGAGGGACTGCCAAACTGTGCTTCAAAGTGGCTGCACCATTTTACATTGCCGCCAGCCATGAATGAGTGTTCCTATTTTGCCATATCTCTCCAACACTTGTAATTTTCTGTTTTTTTTTAATAGTAGTTATATTAGTCAGCCAAAGGGGTGCTGATGCAAAATACCAGAAATCTGTTGGCTTTTATAAAGGGTATTTATTTGGAGTAGAAGCTCACAGTTACCAGGCCATAAATGTAAGTTATTTCCCTCACCAAAGTCTGTTGCCATATGTTGATGCAAGATGGTGGGCAGTGTCTGTGAGTGTTTGGTCTTCCTCTTCCTCCCAAGATTCTGTGGTCTCAGTTTCTTCCAAAATCAGCCACATGCTGGTACAAATCTTGTCTCTCTCCTGGGGCTCATTTCTCTCCAGGCTCAGCTGTTCTGCTCTCTCCACAAGGCCAGCTGTAGACTATCAGGCAAAAGGCTCGTTTCTCTTCCCTGGACCTCTGCCTTGTCTAATGGAACCTTCTCCCTTTCCTCACGTATCTGCTTCTCCTGTGTGTTTACTTCCCAGGCTCCAGGATCAAAACTCCAACCTCCCTTCTCTGCAGTGCAGTTTTTCTGTGAGTCCCCGCTCTCCAGAGGCCAAATCAAAGCCTTAATCATTATTTAACCAAGTAAAAGTGAAACCTCTGAATCTAATTTAATCTAATATGGCCAGAGGAACAGACCAGTTTACAAACATAATCCAATATCTATTTTTGGAATTCATAAACAATATCAAACTGCTACAGTAGCCATTCTACTGGGTATAAAATTGTATCTTATGTGGTTTTGATTTGCATTTCCCTGTTAGCTAATGAGATTGAGCATCTTTTTGTATGCCTTTTGGCCATTTGTATATCTTCTTTGAAGAGATGTCTATTCAAGTCTTTTGCCCTTTTTTAAATTACGTTGTTTGTCCTTTCATTGTTAACTTGAAGTATTTCATTATATATTCTGGATAGTTAATCTTTATCGGATATGTGGTGCCCAAATATTTTCTCCTTTTGTGTAGGTTGTCATTTTACTTTCATGATAAAGTCCTTTGAGGCACAAAAATGTTTTAATTTTGAGGTAGTCCCATTTATCTATTTTTTCTTTTGTTCATGCTTTGAGTGAAAATTCTAAAAGCCATTGCCTATACCAAGGTCCTGAAGATGCTTCCTACATTTTCTTCTAGTAGTGTTTGATAGTTCTGGCTCTTATATTTAGGTCTTCGATCCATTTTGAGTTGGTTTTTGTATAAGGTACAGTTAAGGGTCCTCTTTTTTTTCTCAAGGAGATCTAGTTTTCCCAGCACTATTTGTTGAAGAGACTTTTCTTTCCCAATTGAGTGGTCTTTGCCCCTTTGTCAAAAATCATTGTATGATTTCAATATATTTTAATTTACTGAGGCTTGTTTTGTGACCTAAGATATGCTCTATCCTGGAGAATGAACCCATATGCACTCAAGAAGAATGTGTATTCTGTTGTTGTTGGGTAAAATATTATATATGTTTGTTACGTCTTGTTGATTTAGAATATCATTCAAGTCTTATAATTCCTTATTGATCTTCTGACTAGATGTTCTATCCATTATTGAAAGTGGTGTATTAAAGTCTCCTACTATTAATGTAGAACTGTCAATTTCTTCTTTCAAATCTGTCAGTATTTGCTTCATATATTTTGGGGCTCTGCTGTTAGGTGCATATATATTTATATTTATTACATCTTCTTGTTGAATTGAGCCCTTTATCTCAGTATATATGACCGTCTTTGTCCCTCATAACTGTTTTTGACTTAATCTCTCTTTTATCTGATATTTTTTACACATATAGTCTTTATCATTATTAAATATTTTACATGAAAGTATGCTTTCAGAGATATTCAATTAAAAATTGACATACAAACAGGAACTGTACCTTCTCCAGGCACTATAGTTACATTTTATATAAATGGAATCATACAATAGTACTTTGTGTTTGGCTTTTTTCACTTAGCATAATGTTTGGGTTTTTTTTTTAATTATTGGTTTGTTTTTTTATTAGAGAAATTGTAGGTTTACAGAAAAGTCATATAAAAAATACAATGTTCCTATATAGTCCTCTGTTTGCTGACACTTTGCATTAGTGTGGTACCTGTGTTACAGTTGATGAAAAATATTAAAATATTACTGTTAACTATAGTTCATAGTTTATATTAGTTGTATTTTTTCCCATATACCACCCTATTATTAACACCTTGTAATAATGTTATACATTCATTGTAATTCATCTTTATATTTGAATTTAAGGTGAGTTTCTTACAAACAGGATATAGTTGGTTCATGCTTTTTTATCCATTCTGTCAATCTCTGCCTTTTGACTGAGAGTTTAATTCATTTACATTTTAAGTCACTACTGATAATGCAGAACTTTCTTCTGCCATTTTGCTATTTAGCCTTTGTCAGTCTTATACCTTCTTTGTTTCTCAATTCTTCCATTAATGCCTACTTTTATATTTATTTGATATTTTGTGTTGTACCATATTAAGTGCCTTTTCTTTTCTATTTGGATATATTTCTTTGTGGTTACCATGGGGTTAAAATTTAAAATCCTAAATATGTATCAGTCATATTTGGTTAGATACCAACTTGACTTCAGTAGCATACACAAAAACTTTTCCTGTACCCCTCCTTTCCCTCACCTTGTCCTTGTTATCAATTAACATCTCTTTGTATTGTATTCCAAAACAATAGATTTATCATTACTTTTTATGTATTTGCATTTTAGCACCTGTAGGAAGTAAGAAGTGGAGTTATGTACTAAACAATACAATACAATAATACTGGCATTTTTAATTATGTAAATGGTTACCTTTACCAGAGGTCTTTACTTACTTTGAACCATTATCTAGTATCCGTTCCTTTCAGTCTGAAGAACTTCCTTTGGCATTGCTTGTAGGGCAAGTCTGCTGGTGATGAACTCCCTCAGCTTTTGTTTATCTGGAAATGTCTTAATCTTTCCCTCATTTTTGAAAGAAAGTCTCACCAGGTATAAAATTCTTGGTCGGCAGTTGTTTTCTTTCAGCACTTTTAAGTATTTCAACCCACTACCTTCTTGCCTCCATAGGTTCTGATGAGAAATTCGCGCTCAGTGAAATTGGGACTCCCTTGTACATGACACGTTGCTTTTCTCTTGCAGCTCTCAGAACTCTCTCCTGGTCCTTTGCATTCCATAGTGTGATCAATATATGATGAGGTGTATTTTTCTTCATGTTTATCCTATTTGATGTTCTCTGGGCTTCTTGGGTGTGTAAAACCTGATTTAGAGATTCCAGTACTCTCAGCTCTGGGAAACTTCCTTACATTCTTTCTTTGATAATTTTCTTTCCTCCATTTTCTCTTGTCTCCCTTTATGGAAGATGATTATGATTTAGTTATTAGACCTCTTGGAACAGTTTTCTAATTTTCTTGACTTCTCTATTCTACTGTTTGGTCTTTCTTCTCTACTAACTAATATTTCCTTAGCTTACTTTCTTCTATCATAGTTTTAATTTTCAAGATTTTTTTTTTTGAGGTACTGAAGGCCAGGGACCGAACCTGGGACCTCATATGTGGGAAGCTGGCGCTCAATGACTGAGCCACATCGGCTTCTCTGAGTTTGTTTGTTTTTTTCATTTGTTTTGCCTGTTTTTTTTTTTTTTTTTTTTTTCAGGAGGCACTGGGAACTGAACCCAGGCCCTCTGGCAGGCACTCAACCACTTGAGCCATATCCACTCCCCAATTTTAAATATTTTACCTTTATTGTATCCAGTTTTGTTTTTTTTTTTTTTTTTCATAATTGCAATATCTTATCTCTTTGAGGATGTTAATGATAGCTTTTTAAATAATTATTCTCTTTTCAATAATTTCTGTTTTACCAAGTTGCTCTCTTTTCTATTTGTTTTGGTCTGTCTCTTTAAAGTTAGAAGATGTCCTCAAACATATGATACTCCTTGATGGTCTGTGCATAGTTAAAATTCACAAACTAAAATGTCTTAAGTACATGGGTGGGTTGATGAGTTTAAGCTTCAGTCTGTGGTGATTTGCCTAACGTGATTTTTCTTCTTGGGCTGGTCAGATTCCACATACTGCCTAGATGGTACAGGTCTGGCTACCAACATCCTAGAACCAAGTGGGAAACAAGAGCTAGGGGTATCAGTAGGCACACTCACTTCACCCTGCTATTTTACCACACTTCAACTCTCAAATGCTTATTGCCCCTCAATCTAAAGACTCCCCCTTTTACCTTCTCCAGAGAGTTCATCACCAGGCTTCCATCAAGTGGGAAAGAAGTAGTCACCTAGCTTATAGTCAGGATCTGACTACTTTTTCTTAAACAGACTTTCCACCAATGCTCCCTATTATGGCTACCCCAGCTTCATTACCAAGGTATCCTATGACCCCAGTCCTTGAGCCTGTAAAAGAATTCATGGAATAAATTGGGTCAGTTCTCAGTCTTTCCCACTTTCACCTCCTTTCCTCTACTTCTAGATCTTGTGGGTTTATACCTTTTTAAAAATCCTTTTACTCTTAATTTGGTAGAGTTTTAGGAGGAGCAATCTAGATACTTGTGTTCAATCTGCCATCTTTGCCCAGAAATTTGTCAAGCACAAAAAACAGAAGGGGTTTCTTAGACATTCTTTCTCTTTACCCAAATTGATGTTACATTTCTTAAAGCACCTTTTTTAAAAAAGGTTTATTTTATTTATTTATACCCCCCATTCTTGTTGTCTGCACTTGCTGTCTGCTCTCCATGTCCATTTGCTGTGTACTCTCTGTGTCTGCTCTTCTTCTCTTTAGGAGGCACCAGGAACCAAACCCGGGACCTCCCATATGGGAGAGAGGCGCTCAATCGCCTGAGCCACCTCAGCTCCCTCTTAAAACACTTTAATGTAAACCTCTGTATTCCCTGACAAAGGCAAACTATTCCATTTGACACCAGTTTCAGCTAGCCTATATTACAATCTGAAAGCAAGTTAACAGAAGAGTTGGAATATTTACCAAGGACCTCTTGTGAACAATTCATTGTGCTAGGTGCTGTGCAGGATTTGTAGGGAGATATAGAATTTTCATTCCATAATCTTTTTTTATTGTGGTTGTCGTTTTTAAAGATTTATTTTTATGTTGATTCACCTCTCCCCCTGTGTCCATTCACTGTGTACTCTCTGAGTCAACTCATCTTCTCTTTAGGAGGCACTGGGAACCAAACCTGGGACCTCCCATGTGGGAGACAGGCACTCAATCACCTGAACCACCTCAGCTCCTGCTTTGTTGTGTTTCTCATTGTCTTTCCTTTTTGTGTCTCCTTGTTGTGTCATCTTGTTGCATCAGCTTGCCATACCTGCCCATCGCATCAGCTCGCTGTCTTGCTCATCTGCTTCAGGAGGTACCAGGAACCAAACCCAGGACCTCCCATGTGGTAGGCCGGAGCTCAATCGCTTGAACCACATCCACTTCCCTCATTTCGGAATCTTAGAAGAAGCAAAATGAATAGGGGATGAAAATGAAAGCCATGATTGTGATATTTTTACTGCATTGTCTTGTTGAAATATTTTGTTTTACTTTTCAGGGTTATTATGGATATTTTCTTATTTTCAGAGCAATGTGAATAGCTAAGATAATATCTTGTTCTTGATCATCAAGATATATTGAAAAAGTTCTGTTTATAGTTTTGATCATTATTTTGATTGTACTATTATATAATAGTCTTGGATATGTTTTGATTATAGTATTTGTGCAAAATATAGTAGGGAAGTTCTGAATTTTTAAACAATGGATTAAGATTTAGCATAATATAGAGGAAAGTGCATTGATCTAAGATTCAGGAAACTTTGACTCTAATTCTGTCAGTAGCCAACTGTGTGACTTAGCAAGTCACTACATCCTTGAGCCTCTTATTCCTGAGCTCCAAAGTGAGAACTTTTTGTTTGAGTCTCTTACAGCTCAAAAATTCAAAGATTCTGGTTCTTTCTTTTGGAATGCCACATTAATCTTTTATCTCACAAGATAGCTAACTTAATTCTCATTTCCCTTTATTTTAGACAAGATTCCAGTGCTAATAGAAGAAAAACTACCTGTGGTAGGAATTGGAAAGCATCTGTGTGGTGTGGCAACAGGTATGTAAACAAACTAATAATGTCTAGACTACACTTTAATTTTTAGCTTAACATGGCCCCAACTATTTAAATAACCTCTTTTGAATAGTTTAGATCACTTAAGTTTACAACTCATTAACCTTCTATAGTATCATTGCCCTGTGTAATATCACATATAGAACTTTCCTATTTATCTGATAATTTGGGCCATTTTGCATGATAGTTTCAGAGTTTTGCATGTAAATACTGTCCATATGGGACATTGAAGTTTTTCAGGTTATGTTTCAACCAAAAAGGAAATGAATAATTTATGAAACATGTATGATTCCATCCCAGAAGCTGCTAACTTTTTAGAGGAGTTGCTTAGGAAGGACTCTTTCCAATTAGAAGATTGGTGTGTATCAGGATTCTGGGGTGTTTGCAAGGAGAGAAAAAGAACAAAAAAAGAAATGTTAGGCCAAAAAATCTAAGACCTCTGGTCTTAGCACTTCCCTCCATCAGACTAGCATGATGAAGTGGAAAGAGCCCGAGCTTTAGAATCAGATAATCTAGGTTCAACTCTGCTGAGCAACCTTGACAAATTACTTTTCTGAGCTTTGGTTACTATATTAGTCAGGGTTCTCTAGGGAAACAAAATAAACAGGAGATATCTGTAAATAGTATGAGATTTTATAAGAGTCTCTGACCTGACCGTGGGGGTGCACAAGAGCAGGTTCCACAGGCAGACTGCAAACCAAGGGCTCCAATAAAAGTCCAGTGAAGGCCCTTGATGAGTTTCTGGGAGACACTGGCTGTCCAAAGATGAGCTGGGAAATTCTGAATGCCGAAATCACTTCCCTTTTAAGGCATTCAGCTGACTGGATAAAGTGTTACTCATTGCTGACAGCAATCTCCCTGGGTGATGCAGATGTAATCAGCCATCTATGCAGTAAACCCACTAAAGTCCATAAATATCCTTGTATTACAATTAGCCAAGCGCTTGCTTGACCAAACAACTGGGCACAGTTACCTGGCCAAGTTGACACATTAGCCTAACCATCACAGTTACCTCATCTGTAAAATGGAGATTATAATATATAATTTACCATGTTACATGTAAAGTATCTGGCACATATTAGTGCTCAGTACATATTAACTATTATTATATCTTCTTCCTGGCTCTTGCTAGTATCATCATCCACCCATATGGGAAACTTGGAGCTTCCATGAGACATTATTCGAGTTGGCTGGATATGACTTTGAGTACTATACTTTAATGTTGTCCTTGATAATTTTTAGACTACTTTCATGTACCTTATCTACCCCTAATAAAAAGTCTTCTGAAGTAAACCAGTTCCATCCTGGTTGGGGAAAAAAAGCACATGCCTTTCACTCTTAGTTTTCTTTAGTGGCCATTAAATCTCCCTCCTACCCATCTAATCCAGGTTTCTCAAAAATGTACATAGGCCAGATTTATTTCTCATTCTATTTTAATGAACATCTGTCTTACTGGTGCAGTTGATTACTTGTATTGAAATTCTCTTTCCTTCCCTTTATGACATGACACTCTCCTTTCCTTGTTCTTCCACCACACCTATGCCATTCTTTCTCTGTTTCTTTCATGGACGACTTCTACTACCTGTCTTTTACATATTACTATACAGACCTATCTGCTACACATTTAATGTGTCTTTCCCCTTCTTAAAACTTTTCATGTAGTTCCCAATCACCTACTGGATAAAGTCCATGCTGTTTAACATGACATTCGTAACGGCCTCAATAATCTGGCCTCTGCCTTCCTCTCTTTGCCAATCCTTACCTCCAAATTTATGATTCTGCAACATCAAACCTTGTGTGCTTTTCCCATATGCCATACTGTTTCCATTAGACCTGAAATTCTGTCCCCAACCCCACCCTAACAACAACAAAAAAAACTAGTCCATTTCTACTTAACCTTCAGGTCAGTTGTCACTACTTTGAGAGAGCCTCCTTAGTGTTTGCATAATACACTCTGCATATTTTTACCTTCTTTTACCGTAGTTATTTATATATATATCTAATTTTCCCACTATGCCATGAATTTTTTGAGCATACAAAATGCTTACACAGTGCTTGGTATTCTAACAGGAACTGAATAAATGTTTGAATGAATGAATCATCATGACCACCAATTTGCTATGTTTCCTTGTCCCTTACTAAGTTTGTGGCTTTATCACTTAAATTCTCTGTAAAGGAGGGGTTGAAATAAATTATTAAAGCTCTTTTGATTCTAAAATAACTTTACTCTTTTAATCATTTTCCTGGTTATTCACATTTCTGAAAATCATTTACTTAAGCCAAATATAAGTAAAATAGAGATTGCAAATATTTCTAGATTAGCTATTGCTAATACACTCTGCATATCTTTACCTTCTTTTGCTGTAATTTATTTATTTATATATCTAATTTTCCCACTATGCCATGAATTTTCACAGTAGGTTGCCAATAATGTTTGTTATCTTGAATTCATATATTAAATTACATATACTAGTGAAATTTCAAATCATTTAATATTCACTTGTGACATCATCATAGGGTAGTAAAATTTGAAAATATATATGCTTTTGATTAAACATACACAAAGTGGCAATCTTATCAGACAGAAAATGTGTATTTTATGGAAGTATATATTTGGCGTGTTTCCAATATTGTCAACAGTATAATGGTCTTCAATGGGAAGTAGCCATAATCATCTAAAACCATTTGTTTGGTTTTAAAGTGTGCTAAAAAATTTTTCATTTTAATATGGAGTTACATCCACCTAGAAGTTTATCTGTTTTTATCATCATTGCAACCTCAATGCTTCATCATGAGAGGCACTCAATAAGTACTTGCTGAATCAATACCTAAATACAGTAAGGCTGCTCTCTATGGTCCACCTTCTACATTGTTACCCCCTCTTCTCAACTCCTTGTCCAGCTCATCACTGTTTGCTGTGAACATCTTATATTTCAGGACTGACACCTAAGCAGAACTTTCTTCTTTATTTGGGTTTCTCAAACTCAAACTTCCCTAGAATGTTAAGTATAGGTAAATAATTTTTTCTTTACAAGTCATTTCCTCAGCTAGAGTAGCAGAAATGAAAGACCATTCAAGTATTGGACTAAAAGTTTTTCCCAATTGTAGATCTTAAGCTTCAAGCAGTTTTATTGGGAATTAGGCTTTATGCAGAATAAATCAGAGAAAGCGAGAGGATGATGAGAAAAAGAGTAACTATGAACAAAGTTGATAACTCATAAAATAATTACTAAAAGTATAAAGCTAAGTAGGTTTCTGTTGTTTTTGTTTTTTTAAAAATCAGACTGCTTAATAAATGTAAAAATTATTTCTTTTTGAAAGATGATGTGGTTTTGGGGGGCACATAATTGTGTTTACAGATCTTGCATTACGATGTTTGGTTGAAACCTATGCTGCCAGTTGTGAGGAAAGGAATGAAGAACCTTTAGCCAAACGCATAAAGAATGGTAAAACAGAAACAGAACTTAACACTTTGACCAAGGAAGGAAATGAAAAAAGTGTTCCAGAGAAGTGGACCCCTGTGGCTGGCATTGTTATTGCACTCTGTTGTCACCACAGGTGTGATTGGAGACATTATGTGGGCAAAGAATATTTCAGGGCTCTAGGCCTTGGAGCAGTGGAATTCCACTATTTCCAGCGAATGAGTAGCTGGGCGACTTGTGGTATGCGGAAAACATCTTTGGAAGCATCAAGAAAAGATAATCAGAATGATGAGAGTGAACAGCACGATGATGGTGGATACAGAATCAAAGATAATAATGCTGATAGTTTGCCTGGGTAAGTGATTAATTTTGTAGTGCACAACTCTGAGGAGAAATATTTTATTATTGCTATACCTTCTCTTTATATAAAACATTTATTTGTGAAAATATATTTTACAATCTAATTTTATCATAAGTTAAAATACATACAGTTTAATTGTGGTCATAAATTAAATGTGTCTGGTAGCATAGGACATAGTACCTAGTATATTGCAGGTTATTTAGCAGCTTTTCAATAAGTGGAAGTGACAAAATTATTTTTTATGAACTTAAAATTTTTTCACATTGTTTTTGTGTGTATTTATTCAATTTAGGTTCCTTACTGTTGATGAAAAGAAGAAAATAGGGCATCTTTGTAAATTGCTGATTGACCAAGGCCGAATCCAGTATTTACAGCAGAAGGGATTCAGTTCTGCTTTACAGTACTATACAGACCCTCTAGTGTCTTTGGAAAATGTATTGTTAACAGCTTTACCAAATCATTCTTCATCACCAGAAACCACTGCTTAATGGAAAAGAAATTTTGAGTATCTGTCTTCCACCAAAAAATATAACATCTTAAATTGTATTTTTTATATTGATGAAAATATAGTTTAAATAACAGATGATGTGAACTTCTAAAAAATGTTGTAGCCCTATTAAACTTTGGAAGTAACTTTGTTTTTTACTTCAGAAGTCCGAACATTAGAGGATACACCAAATTCCCAAAGTAATCTTCTTCAGCAGGGCATCTTGAATTCTACTATCCATCAGTATTTATAGAGATTGGTAAAGTAGTTGAACAGTTGACTTGGTTATCTGAAACACACATAACATGTCAACACATAACTATAGCATATTATCTTTCTATTTGCATTAATTTCGGAAATTTATTTTCCTTCTGGTTTTATTTAATATTTTTATTTCTCAAGAACAGGATATTATGATCCAAGTGTCAGTTTGTAACAAGGGCCAATCTGAGAATTTGACATATGTAAGGGTATTTTTCCCATGCAGGTTTGGAAAACATAACCAATTGTGATTTTTCCAAATGCAAACAAATTCAAAAATGTTTACAATCAATTAATGAAATCACCTTCAGATCTCCAGAGCTTTACCTATATGTATATATTATCAGAATTTGTCCAGAATGAAGAGATGTTTTCAAGAAAAAAGCCCATTTCATGTTATTTTTTGTTGAATAATTAAATATCTGGTTAGACCTTCCAGTAAACCAGATACTTATTAGCATAATTCACAAATTAAATTTGAAATTTGCAAGTAACTTCTGAAGTTAATTAGGTATAACAGATCTTTTAACAGGCAGTGTTTACACATACAAGTACAAATATAAGTGTATTCTTTCGTGTTCGGGAAAATAATTTGGAATAATATGGAAATTAATGGAACCAAAAACCTTCTCATATTAGGCCTTATCTAACTTCCTGGGTAGTTTCTATGCACAAATGTTATGCCTAAATATATGGTAAAACTGTTATTCTTTCCCAAATCATACTCTTAATTTATTTCTGCCTTTGTAAAAATTATTTTTACTTAATTATTGAAATATTTCCCAAAACAGGGGTCCAGAATTACTAATTTTAGAAATTATATTGTTATTCTTAAATAACTATTTTTATCCTATAGGTCTATGACTATGATTTGTAAATGAGAAACCTAGCCCATTTTTAATTCCTGATCTTTTTACTTTAGTTAAATCTCATTCATCTTGTCAAACTGCCTAGGTTCAAATCCCACCCTTTCTACCTCTTCACTATATAACCTTGAGCAAGCTACTTACTTAATCTCTCTGTGCCTCAATTTCCTTCTCTTAAAATGGGAATGATAATAATAATAATACCTACCTCACAAAGTTGTGAACATCAAATGAGATATCACATGTAAAATGCTATAACAGATCCAAGCACAAAGTAAGTAATAAATATTAACTGTTATTATTAGCAGTAATTCATGGATCTATTTTTGATAATATAATAGGCTTTGATATTATTATATCTTGGTTTAAACTGTTAACCTTTTTCTTCTTATTAGTTTTAAGTAAAAAATTATTAAAGTAATTTAGTTTGATTATGTTTTAGTTACTCATGCCCCCCAATCAAGAGAACATAAATGAAGATAATACATCATTCAACAGTTAGCCTGATTTTCCAGGCAATGTTGATTTTGGATCATACAACTTGCTTTGCATCATTCAACAATTTATGCTCAGAAATAAAAGATATTCTACAAAATACATAGTCTCAGTTATGTTTCATAAAACACATCCATGCACACACGTATGAATCATCATACTTATACAGTCCAGTGGCCCATTTAGCCTAATGATATGTCTCTGATAATGGTATGAAGTACATTATGAAAAGATAAGTCCTTCAACATGCTAGTCTGAGATGGAGATTGTTTTCCCCTACTTTTTAAAATTTTCTTTAATATATCATAAGAAAGTAACTGTGTTCTTTCTTGAATTTTAAATTAATCTACACAATTACCTCTTCTTGCATAACTCAGAGGTACATCAAATTGATTAAAATAAAACTGGAACTCATCTTCCCCTTCTACCACCTGATTCTGCCCAGCAAGCCAGCTTCTGTACTTCATTTCCCCATCTAGCACAACCATCTTTTCAGTTGCTCTAGTCAAAAAGAGATTGATCCTGGATGACTCATTTTTCTCCATTCAATCATCAATTCTATCTCCTACTTGTTTTGTATATATCACCTCTGCTTTCCAATATTAGGCCTAGAACTATACTATATTAGGCCTTCAATCTATCTTTCATGTTAAATTCTCTGACCTTGCTATAGTAGATCTAAACACCATTTCCTAAACATCCACCATTGGATTATATCCTCTAGCTGAAAAATTGTCATTGTTTGCTCTCATTATACTTATTCTTCAGAGTAAGTAATAACTTTGTTGCATTGAGTTGAACTAAAATCTACCTTTTAAGTCAAAAATCTCACATTTTAGTGAACTATAAAACCATGATTTCTATTGCTAAATTATGGTTCCATTTTTTTTTTTTTTATTAACAAAGACTTGTGCTTCTTGTCCTCTTACCCTAACTTGGTTTGATTTAAAGTCTTTCCTTGTTTAATTTTTTAAAAAGTGGCTTAATTCTAAATTACCAGAGACTATATGGTTAAAATATATATTTTTAAAACCTCACATTTCAACTACTAGTTAAAAATCTATGTTCTCTTCATTTTTAAAAATATTTAAACAACTTATTGACATATCATTCATACATGAACATGCATAAACTATAAGTGTTCAGTAAACATTGTGAACTTACAAACCAAACATGCATAACTTGATACAGGACTCCCACACACCACACCACCACAAATACTTTGCTTTGTTTTGAAACATTTGTTAACAAATTATGAAAGAGCATCATCAAAGTATTACTACTAACTATAGTCTGTATCTTACTCCCCCATACTTTTTTTTTTAAGGATTTATTTATTCATTTATTTACTTTTATCCATTTTAACCCACCACCACCGTTTTTGCTGTTTTTGTGTCCATTCACTGGGCAATTCTCTGTGTCTGTTTCCTGCGCTCTCCTCTCATCCTTCTGCCTTGTACGGGGATTCGATCCTTGGAGCCTCTGATGTGGGAGAGAGGTGCCCTACCCTACTGCCTGCACCACCTTAGTTCCTGATTTTTCAGCTTGTCTCGTCCCTCCCTTGTGTTACTCTCCCGTTACGTTATCATCTTGCTGCATGGCTTGCAGGGCCTGAGGGGCTCACCCGCTCACGGTGCGTGGTGCACACCCATGCATGGGGCCTAGCAGCACATCCGCTCACAGGGCCTAGGGGGCTCACCCGCTCGCGAGGCCTGGCGGTGCACCCACACACGGGGCCTGGGGGGGCTCACCCTCTCGCGAGGCCTGGCGGTGCACCCACACACGGGGCCTGGGGGGCTCACCCACTTGCAGGGTCTGATGGCACACCCACGCATAGGGCCTGGTGGCCCACACACCTTCCATATTTGTTTATTTTTTTTACCAAGAGGTCCCAGGGATCAAACCCAGTTTCCTCCATGTGGGAGATGGATGCCCAACCATTTAAGCCACATCCGTGCCCCTGCTATAACTCTTAAAGTTGACCGAAGATACCTAGAGTTACAGTCATTTCCCATACAGGATGGTCATATAATAAATCAGGCTTAGTTTATCACCAGCATTCTAAAAACCAGACCTAGGGAGAAAAACTAGATCTGGGGACACATGCATGGTTTCTAATATAGCGAATGTTTGGCCTACCTGATTATCACAAAATCAGGACAGCGAGAATATTCACACCTCTTTATTTTTGTATTCCTAGGTAAAATGGTTTTTGCTGTTTGTGACTTGTAGAAAAAGTGAAAATGGCAGGAAGGTAGTGTTCCTGAGAGTAAATTGACAGTTATGACAAACAAGTAGAATGAGATAGATAAGCTTTAAGAATCCCGTCTTCATTCACCTCTTGGTTGCTCTTTACATGCTTGACCAAAGAATTTATGTCCACTTGAAAGACTCTGAATATCTTTACAAATTCTGTCTCTAAGCCCTTAACAGAACTGTGAACTGATTTGAATTTCACTTTTTCTTCTCCCAAAATACTGACCTGGAGACCAGAATTGGATGGAAATGACAAGATGGAAGGCTGAAAGCCGTGAGGGAATTAAAGAAGTTAATTATATACACATTCCTATACCAAAAAAAAATTTAATTTATGTTATATACAAACCTCATACCTGCACTTTTCCGTGACTCCTGTATATATGCGTGCATAAATTGAAGACCAAATAATTCCTGTTCCTCTTCTTCATCTATACTTTCACTGGGAGGAAGTGTAACTTCCAATTTCAGTGGGTTGTCTCTGAAGTTGACAAACCTAACAGTTCATACATACACACACACAAAACAGTATTTTTATAGGTGCCATAGATGTACATATTTATTTCCCTGGAAAAAAGTCAAATGATAATACACTAAATTACTTTTTTTAAAACTGGTTACAATAACTGAATATCTTAGTAAGATGTGATATATCCCAAGAATCTTTAAGTTTCTTTCCTAGAAGAAAAAACATTAGCTTCAGACAAGTTATTTTCAAAGCTTGTTAAAGGAACTCTTAGTCCATAGCATATATTTGATATGGTACAGTTGAACTTCTAAGAGCATTTTATGTTTCTTTTTTTTTCTTTTTCTTTTTTTTTTTTTTTTGGTCTGAGCAATTTTAATGCATCCTAAATATATAATACTCTGAACTTACAGTTGCATATTTTATAGACTATTTTGTATGTTGTCATTGTAGCTTCACCACCCTAGTGTAGTGCTCAATAGTTACTGAGTAAGTGAATAAATTATTTTGCTATGAAAGTTGTGGGTTTTGGTGTGAATTCTAATGCTCACCACCAGGAAATACTGGAATGAAAATACTTGAGGGAGTTCTGATAGTAATTAACTTGGTAAAAAGTTATGATCTTCCTTATATCTGTAAAATAATTGCTTGATGTTCATTTATAGTTGTTTAGAAGGGAAATGGTCACTATTTTTATACTTCCAGTTTTTTTATTGCTAATAAGGTTCATTAGTTATATCGTTTTCATTGAAAATGTCAACAAAGGACATTTCCAAAAACTGATAAATCCCAGTACTGCATTAGTTTAAAGGATTCTTTCCTGAATAATTCAGATCAGTATTATATGAATTCTATTCATCAAATTATAGAATTTCAAAGTAGGAAATGACTTTTTTTTTTTTTTTTTTTTTTACCAGGAGGTCCCAGGAATCGAACCTGGGTCCCTCCATATGGGAGACGGACGCCCAACCATTTGAGCCACATCTGTCCCCCAGGAAATGACTTTTTAAATGTGTCCATTCATATGAATGAGAACTCAAATATATTAATAATATCTCTACATTACATTGTTCTACAGCTGGAAATGAACATTTCCATTTTATGTCTTCAGGTTTTTTACCTTAGATTTGTCATTTCTTCCATGCACGCTGGAATATCTTGCAGCTGATTGTTGCTAAGAACAAGAGTACCCAGATTTTTCATATTGCAGATTGTTTCTGGCAAGCATGTTATTTCATTCCGTTGCAGCCATAAAGTATGTAGACTTTTCATTCTGAACAATTAGAGGGGAAAAGTTTCTGCAATAAATCACACTCAACTTGAAAACTCTTGTTCTTATTAACTTAAAAATCAAAGAAATGTCATCCTTTATAACATCTCCTTTAACCAATCTACCCATTCACTTAACTGACTTCACATTCACTGATTATTAGGGAAATTGCAAGGCAATGTAGCAAAATGATTAACAACATGGACTGAGCCAAGTTGCCTAGGTTCAAATGTTAGCTTGCCCATTTACTAACTGTGATCTTAGGCAAGTTAGCCAACATTTCTGTTCCTTAGTTTCCTAGGCAATGTTGTTTGTGTGACATTTGCTTTTTTTTTTTTTTTTTTAAGATTTATTTACTTACTTTATTCATTTTAAACCCCCCCCCCTTCCCCATTTGCTGTTTTGTGTCCATTTGTTGGGCAATTCTCTGTGTCTGTTTCCTGCCATCTCTTCTCATCCTCCCCCTCCAGTCTTCACCAGGATTCGATCCTAGAGATCCTCCGATATAGGAGAGAGGTGTTCTGCCACCTGCGCCACCTCAGTTCCTGGTTTACAAAGCTTTCAGAGCATCTCCTCTTGTCTCTCCCCTGTGTCTCTCTCCTGTTACGTCATCATCTTGCTGCATGGCTCCTGGGGCCTGGCGGCTCACCGGCACACAGAGCCTGGCAGCCCATGCGCCTTCTATATATATATATTTTTTATTTTACCAGGAGGTCCCGGGGATCGAACCCAGGCCCCTCCATATAGCAGACGGATGCCCAACCATTTGAGCCACATCTGCCCCCTGACATTTGCTTTTTAATTTATTTAAATCAGAAAGCCAGTTTTTCCTTTCCCAAAACTCTTACACATTTAGAGTAAATGAAAATATTCTCTTCAAAAGTAGTATATTTAGAACCAAATAAATCTATTGTGATCAATTATGCTTGGGATCCTTTTTGTTTGCTTGCTTTCATTTTCATAACTGTTTTCAAGACATTTGTTTGTAGCATAAAAAGTTATTTTACCTTTCTATGGTATCAGGAAGTTGTTCAAGTCTGTTGCTTCCCATGTCAAGCCACTCAAGGGCAGGCATGTTCAACACAGCAGGAGGGATCGTAGTAAAGTGGTTCATACTCAAATCAAGGTGAGTAAGCTTTAACAGATTGCTGAGCTGAAGAGCAAAGCAAGGCTTTTTAGAATCAAATATTTACAATGTAAACTAGTAGAAGACTCAAACTGGTAGCAGAGAAATTTCACATCAAGGAATGTTCACATTACACTTGGGCTTTATTTAGTCATACTAATCCAGAACAAATTTGAAGTAAAAATAAAACCAAAAGACCCTCTGGGGAAGTGAAAAACTCTCTCATAGAAAATTATTCTCTCTAAAGGAAATGTATCTTCCAAAATAGCCAAGTTCCAGGGTTTATAGAACCTGCCTGACAGAAGCTTATTAGTACTTGCGTGCTTTATTTTCTGGAATAGATAAATATATTATGTTTTTCTTTCATTCAGCAGTTGAGATTTCTACAGGAAAAATCAAACTTCAGAGTATTAGTTATCTTTATTGAGCCCCTGTCTTTGTGCCTCATGCTTTATGTTATCTCAATCATAGCATTTACTGTTTGGTAATCCTTTTTTTTTTACTTCAATGAAATAATCAAAAATCATTGAAAATAATATAGCAAATACCAGTGTGCTCAGCTGAAGAAAGAAAGAAAAAAAACAAAAAACTGCTACCCTATATGTATTTCTCCTTTCTTCCTCTCCAGAGGCAACTATACTATCCTGAATTTGGTATCTTTCATTTCTATTCATGTTTTTTATGAAATTTTTTTACTATATATATGTGTGTGTGTATGTATGTTTTTATACACAATTTAGTAAGTTTATAAGTTTTAAAAGTTTATGTAAAGATTGATACTATACTTATCTTTCTTTAGGTTGCTTTTTCTCTCAATATAAGTTTTTTGTTTTTTGTTTTTTTTTGTTTTGTTTTGTTTTTACCGGGAGGTCCCGGGGATCGAACCCAGGGCCCTCCATATGGGAGACGGACGCCCAACCAGTTGAGCCACATCTGGCCCCCTCAATATAAGTTTTTAAATGTATTTGTGTTGATGCCAGTAGCTCTAGTTTATTCATTTAAAAATATCCTTTAGTTGTCTCTGTCCCCCAACCCTAAGAAAGCTATGAGCACATGAATTGCTCACCATTGTACATTAAATTATGAATAATTCCGACAACAACCTATAAGGTGAGTGCCATTATTTCCATTTTATGGATAAAATAGCTCAAAGAGGTCTTGTAACTAGAAAATGATGAAGCTATGATGTGAATTCAAAGTTCTGTGAACCTAAAAGCACAAAATCTTTTCCTTCTTTCCACATAATGTCCTCGTGAAAGTTTCTAAAAGTGAGAATTTAGTTGATTTGGGCAAGAAAATAAAATATTTGCATTTAGCTAGGAAGGTTCCATGCTTTTTTTTGGCCTGGGCATGTTCAAATTTATTCCACAACTTTTACACTACAAAAAAACTACAAAATGCAATGTTTTGTGGATAATGCAAAAAAAGCCAAAGGGTCCTGTCTATTAAGTGATGCCATTACTCTAGCTTTGGAATTCAAGCAATGAATAAAACACTTTTTCAGAATTGTCATCAGACTTTTAAATTTTTCAAGTTTTTAAAAATAGAATATAAAATATTGTTTTTATTTTACCTAAATGTTTTTGCATGTTTACAGTGTATGAATTTAATAGCTGAGAGAAGACTCTCTTGTTGATTCTCAGTAGTACTAGAACCCTTTAATTTTAGAAGATTGAAAAGATGTTTAAATTATTCTACTCTACCATTCGTGATCTTGCTTATGTGAAAATTGAGACAGTGATGTTAAGTGGTGTGTCCAAGGTCACACAGCTATTTAGGAGTTACACTTTCTAAAATAAAGAATCCCAGGATAAATTCTCAGTTCGGTATTTGTTTCATTATAAGCTAAGTCTCATAAGTAAAGAAATTAAGGTAAAACGGTTAATAGATACCCCAAATTCATGCAGAATTTTAGTGACAGAACCAGCCCTAGAAACAAAATTCACAAGAATTAGAAATAATAAAGTATTTATTGACCTTCTTGTAGGTACCAAAAAAAAAAGTGCCCCTGTGATTATTATTTTAATCTTAAATAAGAACATAACTTTAGTAAATGGAATTATTATAAGATGAAATGTATCTTTTGAAACTGTTTTACTTGCAACAACTATTTGTGGTATATTTACAAGTTTCAAAATAGGCCAATACACTTACCAAAATAAAGTGGGAAAAAGAAATAGTCTTGCTATTTTTTAAAAAGTGTTATTACTATTATTATCTCTTAAATGACAAAGTCACTATTATGAAGGCAAGGCACCATGAACCTTTCTTTTGCTGATTCTAAGAACATTAAAAGCAATACAAATGCCTATATCTTTATGATCAATTTGGTTTAACAAGCATAACACCAAATCAAAGTTTGAAGGCTTTCCAAGCCCATTGTCTTGCTTTTACTTAGTAGAGCCTAGGAATCTAGCAAAGAAACACATTTCTTAAACTGAAGAATTTATATCTCATTATTTCTTCTCTGGAAAGTTTAGTGTTATATATATGTTACCACAATAAAAATTAAAAAACAAAAACTGAACACTCAATAAAAACCAACTAGTAAAGAGTTTTTCTATCACCACATTATCTGTGACTTATGATGGTCACTTACTGATTCAAAAAAGTGTTTTAATATTATATAAATAATAAAACTGAGGCTCTGACCTCAATTCTGGGAATATAAAAATAAATAAAACACTCATTCTTGTCTTCAAAGAGATCACAATCTAGTCAACATATGATGTCAGCTCTATGATAAAAGTATCTTTTATGCTAAACATGTCTTTCTTTAATTAAAAACACACATTTTGCTTATAACATTAGGAAATGTTTTTCACCAATTATTTTTTCTGAAATAAAACACATAGCATTTCTTTATTAGCTTTGCTTTTAATGGTCATACAATTGGGAAGTGAACCATTAATAGATGGAAAATAAAATTGTAGAAATTTATATTTTCTGACCTCTTGTGGAAGGTCACAGATATCTCTGTTAACAGCAAGTTCTAGTTTCTCCAAGCTGGCACAGTTACTTAGTTCCTTGGGGACAGTTTTGATCTTGTTGTAGCTAAGAATCAGTTCCTGAAGTCTGGTGAGCAGTCCTACGAAAATAATACACAACAGAGAATTAATGGATATGAAATAATGTTTACAGTTTTTAACTATTATAGCATAAATTACTTGCCAGTTTCATAATGGCAAACTCAGAGTTCTTAGTTTTCTTCCTTTTTCCTAGTTTGTGCCCTGCCCTTCTTCAAACATGGGCCAGATTTATTAGTGCTATATGCAAAATAATATTTTCATTCTGTTTTATCTACACTATATTCTGAACAATATGATTTCTTTAAATCCCCATTAAAGAAGCCATTCATTTCTTTCTTGTTTCTATCAGACTTTCTTCGAAGAGGGAAAGGTGAACCAGCAATACTGTTTTCAGAATTTACACAAAATTTCAAAGAGACTTTTGAATTGAAATTTCATCTTGAATTACTCTATTAAATCCAAAAAGCTTGAATCACCCAGAAGCTTCCATTTAGATGATGTCTAAAATTTTCTTAAGACTCAGGGGTATGTAAAGATGAGGTTATTCCATATATTCTTTTAAAATCTCTCAATAAAAATCACATTTGCAGGTAGATAAAATAGCATAATAACAGCAGTCTTCCTTACCAATTCCTTGAGGGATATCTGAAATTGTGTTTCGAGATAAATCTAACACAATGAGGTTCTGGAATCTTCCAATGAATTCAGGAATTTTCAACAAGCCAGTTCTATGAAGTTGCCATTCCTGTAGCTGATTTAGTTTCAATAGAGAAGAAGGGAGGGCCTAAACACATGTAAAAGAAATGACAGGATCACTCTATTAAGTTAAAGTACTTCAGTACTATGCCACAGTGAAGATTAATATGATTGTAGAGATATTTGACTTTTCAAAGCACTTTGGAATATGTTTACCTTAATGGATTATATTTACAAGTGCTTTGTGTTACTTCTAAGTTTGAAGACCTTTAATTTTTTGCTAAATCTTCAAGCCCCAATTATAATAGATTAAATAAAAAGAACATTTTGGTCAATAGTGCATATATAGAACAGGTCCTACGGCTTCTATAGTTTATTGTTTTCCTAGAGTACATATGCTATTGAAAGTGAGAATATGATAGTTAACTGAAATCAGAGAAACCAAAAAAAAAAAAAACAATTCAAATTTCTCTTCCTCTTGTGTTTTGACAGATTTTATATTTTGTTAATTTTGACTAATTGAATTCTATGCCTTTTCCCTTTGAGCCTAAAAGGAACTTACCTTTTGGCAAAATATACCTCTATGAATGAAACCAACACTGAACCAAGGGTTATAGGCCCTTGTAAAAATTAGAGCATGCCACAAAAGACTGAGAGTGGACCTCTACCTCACACAATATATACAATTTAGCACAAAATGGGTCAAAACCTAATTATAAGAACTGTAAGTGGGAAGTGGATGTAGCTCAAGTGGTTGGGCTCCTGTTCACCATATGGGAGGCCCTGGGTTCGATTCCTTAGGCCTCTGGTGAAGGCAAGCCCACCCAACGCAGGGTGGTGAGCTGACGGCTCGTGTGGTGCGGTGAATTGGCACAGCAAGATGATGCAACAAAGGGAGAGAAGCAGACAGGAAAACGCACAGCAAATGGACACAGCGAGCACAGGCAGCAAAGGGGTGATAAATAAATAAAAATAAAATAAATCTTAAAAAAAAAAACCGTACATATAAAACTCATAGAAGAAGACATAGAGGAACATCTTCCAGACCTTGTACTAGGCAATGGTTTCTTAGGCTTTACACTAAAAGTATGAGCATCAACAAAAATAAATTGGACTTCATCAATATTAAAAACTTTAGTGCACAAAGGACACTACCAAGAAAGAGAAAAGACAATCTACAGAATGGGAGAAAATATTTGAAAACCATATATCTGATAAAGGTTTACTATCCAGATGTATAAATAAGTCCTAAAACTCAACAAAAAGACAACTCAAAAAAATGGTCAAAAGACTTGAATACACATTTCTTCAAAAAATATATTCAAATGACCAATAAACAAATGAAAAAGTACTCAACATCATTAGCCATTAAGGAAATGCAAATCAAAACCACAAAAGAAATATCACTTCATGCACACTACAAGGACTTTTTTTTTTTTTTTTTAAATAGAAATTAAGTTTTGGAGAGGATGTGGAGAAGTAAGAATACTCATTCATAGTTTGGCAGTTCCTCAGAAACTTAAGTATAGAATTACCACATTGACCTGCAATCCCACTTCAAGAAAGCAGAGGCTTGAACAGTTATTTGCACACTGATGTTCATAGCAACATTATTCAGAATTGCCAAAAGATTGAAGCAACCCAAGTGTCCATCAGTAGATGAATGGATAAACAAAATGTGATACATACATACAATGGAATATTATTTGGCTGTAAAAAGGAATTAAATTCTGATGCATGCTACAACATGGATGAACCTTGAAGACATTGTGTTGAGTGAAATAAGCCAGACACAAAAGGACAATATTGTATGATCTCACTGATATGAAATAATTAGAATAAGCAAATTCATAGAGTCAGAAAACAGAATACATCTTACCAGGGCTGGTTGAGGGTAGGGAATATGGAGTTAATGTTTAATAGGTATGGAGCTTCTGTTTGGGGTGATGGAAAAGAATTGTAATGGATAAGGTTGAAGGTAGCACAACATTGTGAATGTAATTAACACCACTGAATTGTATACTTGAAAAGTGGTAAAATGGGAAATTTTATGTTGTATATGTTACTACAAGAAAATCGTTTTAAATCCATAAACTGGACAACACAGAGTGAGCTCTAATGTAAGCCACGGACTTCAGTCAATAATATAATAATAGTAATGTTGATTCCTTAGTTATAAAAAATGTAACTCACAAGGCAAAATGTTAATAATAGGGAAAACTATGTGTGTGAGGGGAATGTCAATGGGAACTCTGTACTTTCTGCATGATTTTTCTGTAAACCTACAACTGCTCTAAAAAATAAAAATAATTAGAGCATGCCTAATGTAATTAAGCAACAGTGTATGAGAGATAAAGATTTCCATTTTGATATTTTAATTGAGCATTTACTTTGGGAAAATTAAATGATTTTCAGTAGGCAGATGATCATCTTTTTTTAAATGGAAAATGAAAACTTTCTCAGAGGATTATTAGGGAAAATATTGCCAATGACTTTTCATATAGGCAAGGTTGAAACACATTGAATTTTTGCAGAAAAACTGTGAAGTTATGCTTTTTCTCAGTTGTTTATGTTGCCCAAATTTATTTGGTTTATTATTAAAATGAGAATTTCTAAATATTACAGACTTAATTACACAATTGCAGAATCATTCTCACAGCTTTCCCACAAAATGCAAAATGTGGAAAATCAAATATCATTTCTATAAAGCTTACCTTCCATTCTTCTTTTTCTATCTTCAGAACAACTCTTCCATCTTCCCTGGTGACCTTTTCTTTTAGCTTGGTTAAGCTAACTCTCTCTTCCCAGATCCTCACAAGCCTAGGACACCAGGAATTTCATAGTTAATGACATAAATAACATTCATATTTCTATATTTGACAACGGTTTGATTGATAGTATCTAGAGATCAGATGAGAATTTATTTTGCAACCATTATAAATTTGATTAGTACAACAAATTCCAAATGTTTAAGTTTTTGAAAAATATGATCTTCCATAGATTTTTATAACAGTTTTAAAGTGTATAATCCAGAGGTTTTTAATATATTCTCAGAATTGTGTTATTGTGCAATTAAGAGAAGTTATTTCTCTGTAAATTTCTTAATAACTGATCTCTGAATTTTTTTTCCCCCAAAGGTTCTTAGAAAACTCCATAAATTCTAGGCATAAACCTAATCGTCATAGAGGTGTGTGACTTATCTTTTGGAAATTACATTTTGCCAGAAGATCACAAGTCTATTAAGTTAGCTATAATCACAAACTAGTAACAATATAGTCATGAAGAATAATTACAATATCGTCATGAAATTAAAAAAAAAAGAAGGGGCATTAGGGACAATAATGCACATTCATTACTCTTTTTACACAGAGAGAACTTGAAGCTGCTGAAATTAGATGATTCTTAACTTGACACATGTAATACGTGAAATTCAAGAGTTTAGAACCAAGTCATGATTCCTGACCACTGTTTAAAAAAAGAGAATATTATTTTATGAGGGATTCTAGAGGCAAGTTTATCCTAACTGTGTAATATAAACATAACTCATAAGAGTAGCTTTATACATAAGGGGCCAGTCTAGGGAAATACATGACCTGAAGTGAATGTAATGCTTATTGAGGCATGTGGCTTGGGTTTGCATACCAGTTCCACATTTTCTAGCAGTGTGATCCTTGCCAAGTTCCTTGGGCCCATCTCTCAGGTTTTTTATCTTTAAAATTGAAAAAGATAATAGTACCTATGTGTGGCAAAGGCATATTTTCCCCAAATATGTCACTCCTCTTCTTCCTCAATCATAGACTGGACACAAGACTTCATTTAACCATTTTCCCTTGCAGCTAGACATGGGTCATGTGAAGCTTTGGCCAAGGGATTTTATTTTTTTATTATTTTTTGGCCAAGGAATTTTAGCAGAAGTGGTAGTATGTACAGCTTCTTAAAGTGTCCTTCTTCCCTTTTCTCCTTCCTTCTGTCTGGAGTCAAATATGGTGGCTGCAGTTAGTATCTATTTTGGTCCATGAGGTGACTTTAGGAATGGAAGCCATGCACAGCTGAGCAACAGGATAGAAGCCTACATTTCTGACTCTGAGAAGTCCTATTCCAGCCCTGGATTACTCCCCTAGAAAAGGTAACATTACTTGCTTAAGCCCCTGTTGTTATGGTGTTTCCTTCTCTCACAATGTAATCTAATCCTTATTAGGACACTATGTCTTATCATTGTTGCAAGGATTAAATTACATAATGCAAATAACACACTTAGCACAGTGCCTAGTAAACAGTAAGTGCACAATAAGTGACTGCTACATGTATCTCTCATTGTCAGCATCATTATCATCTTTATTGGCTTTGGGAAGAATGGCCCCTCCCCATCCAGATCTTTAGCAGATGCAAATGTTTGCTTATCAATAACCTTTCCCCCCTCTTCTTTGCTAAAAGAATACCAATTATTTTCATGTGTTTATTCTTTCACCACATAACCTAGGGATAAATCTTAATTCGCCTAAACCCATAAAGTAATCCCATTTCCCTAGAAGGTAACTGAAATAGGGGTATACAGATGACCCAGTTCTGCCCAATGAGAAGTGGAGCGGTTTGCTAGAAGGCCTCTGAGAAAGGTTTCTTCATTCATAAAGAAGAAATAGTCTCCACTCCTCTAACATCAAATGATACCTGACTCTGTGTGCCTGGAAGCTCATCAGTCATCTTGTTACATGGAGGGAAGCTAAACTGAGGACCAAGCTGACACAATGAGATTGGCAGCAGAAGATGATAAAAATAATCTGTGTATATAAAGATACTGAGGCTTTCAATTAACCACCTTTGTACCTGCCTCAGAGTTTCTCTGAATGCTTGAGCCTTTAAGGCACTTTTAGTTGAATTTATCAGATATTTGCTACTGATTGCATCCTACTACCTAAGACCATTCAGTGTTTACGAAAAGACCTAATGATTAAGAATTATAGGAAGCCATGTGGAATATATGAAGAAATAATGGGCTATTCTTGCAAGAGAAGTAATGGGATACTTTAGAGACATCCAATAAGGAAAGTGGGTAGGGTATTAAGGAGGCAGAGAGAATGGGAGACATACTATTTAAGTATAGTCCAAATAAAAAGCTGTGTGAAAATCTACAGTACTTTCTACTGCCAAGTATTGTTTTAGATCGTAGAGTATACAGTGCTAAACAAAATGAAGTCATTGAAAAGTAGAGTTAAGGATACTAATAACCTTAGGTAGTATTGGAGTCTTATGAGGGTCTATATAACTACTGTTTTCACACATAGACACTTGTATTTTGGGGAAGCCCTATCACATAGTACCACTTAATTGAGTCAGGTATTTCCTTTAAATATATTTTGAGTATTCAGTAAATAAAAATCTCTATCAAATTCAATAAAAAGGTAAATAAGTAAACACGACTCAATATGAGTTTCATTTTCTTTGGTTATAACTTGAAAAGATTCCTGGTTTATAGTAATAGCTAGGCACAAACAAATACTCTTTTTTAAAATAACAATGACATTATGAGTTTTCATTAATTCAAATTAATAGACATAACATACTTCTGTTGGAATTCCTTCTCTTGCTTCAGGTCTTCATTTTGTTTCTTTATTCGTTTTTCCCAAACTTCCTTTACAGCATTGACAGCCCCAGTGCAAACCACATTTTCTGTCATGATTTTGCCACATTGCCACAGAGTCACCAATTTCATTAAGTTCTGAATAACTGAACCACAAGTGCCATCTCAGAAAGGACCTGATAGTACCAGAGAAAAAAAGCCATGTGTTTCAGAATGTTCATTTAGTATTACAGTGATCATGATAACTAATTTATATTGAACACTCCCTATGTTCCCCAAAGTATTTAAACACTTTTTATGTCATATCTTATTTAATAGTCCTCAAAACAACACTATGATGTGGTACTTTTAATATCTGTAATGTACAGATGAGAAAACACAGACTTAAAGAAGATAGGCAATTTGCTCAAGGTCTCATATCTAGTATATGGCAGAGGTGAGACTTGATACCAAGTTTACCTCCTTTATTATTATTCATAATAACAACAACAACAAACAAAAAACCTGCAACTAGCCTAAATATCCAATTATAGAAAAATGGTTAAGTAATGGATTTATAAAATAAGACTGGCATCTTGGGATATTTACATAATCTGCATAGTTCCATCTGCACGAGATGGAGTTCAGTTAGGTGATAATATGCTGGGATTGTTTTTTTCTTGGGTAAAACAAATTGCAGCTGGACAGATGCAATATTAAGTTTTGTGACCTGAATCTCAGAAATGAAAGACAAACCCAATAATAGGAGAATGGTTATATAAGTTACAGTTGATTCATTTGATGGGATGTTTTTCAGCCATTACATATAATGGTCTTGATTTTCACCAAAATAAATTAGCAACAATAAAAGAATTCAATTCACAATTATTTGAATTATTTTCTCCCAAATCAGTAAGACAAAAATGTCCACAGTCACCACTTCTATTTAACATTATACTGCAGAAAAAAATGTTACAAGAAAAATAAATAGAAGGTATAAATTTTGTTAAGGAAGAGGTGAAATTTGCAACAGCATAGGGAAGTAGGCAGTTTTATATACTAATGTTGGCACTATATATTATTATATTCTGTATATTGAGAGAAGTTTGATAATATCTACCAAAATCTCAAATGCACATTCACACTTATGGGAATTTATACTGCAAATATTTTTGCATGTAAAATGGTATATTACAAGTTATTCATTGCAGCATTTTCAGTAACAGTGAAAGATTAGAAATGACCTAAATTCCATGGGTAAATTATAGGACAGTCATACCATGGGAAATTATATCACTCCATAAAGAAGGAAGAAGCACTTTATGTGCTGATACAAGATGATCTCCAAATAATGCCACAATTAATTTGTCCATTTTAATGAATGTGAATATTTGAGTCCCAGATTTTTCTATTTTAAGCAATATTGTTTTAAATTCTTGTTCTCTTCTCTTGGTGCTCGAGTGGAATTGTTTCTATTAGGTATATACCTAGAAGAATTTCTGGATAACAATGTATGTGAATGTTCAAATTTACAAGATAGAGCCAAATTGTTTTTCAAAGTGATTGTGCCCATTTATATTCTTACTAGCTCTGAATAGGAGCCCCCATTGATGCACATCCTCACGAACACACTGCTATACAAAATAATAATGTATTGTGGTCATAGTTTGTACTTCCCTAATTGATAAATGCTCCAGATATTATAATACACAAATATTGTCAGAATAAATTTAAAAAACAAAATCATGTGTGCTGTTCACAAGAGGCACACTTAAAACATAAGCATACATAAAAGTGAATCATACAAATATATAAAAAGATTCACTCCTAGGTATATACCCAAGATATTTAAATCATATGCTCACACAAAATCTTTACATAAATGCTCATAGCAGCATTATTCATAATAACTAAAAGGTGAAACTATCCAGATGTCCATCATTGATGAATAGATCATAAAAATGGGGTATATCTATACAATGGAATGTTTGGTTGTAAAAATAAATGACGTACTAATATATGCTACAACATGACTGAGCCTGTAAATCATGCTAAGTGAAAGAAACTAGCCACAAAAGGCCACATATTTTATGATCCCATTCATGTGAAATGTTGTGCTTAGACAAATTCTTAGACACAGAAAGTAGATTAGTGGTTGCCAGGGTCTTTGTAGAGAGAGGAATGGGGAGTGACTGCTAACAGATATGGGTTTTCTTTTTCAGGTAATGAAAATATTCAGGAAATAGATAGTAGTGCTGATTGCACAACTCTGTGAATGTACTGAAAAACCATCATTAAAAGGGTGAATTTTATGGTATGTGAATTATATCTCAATTTTTAAAAAGTTTTTACAGAATAAAAAAATATACCATGTGAACACCAACCAAAAGAAAGCTGTTATCAGTCTACTAATAGCAGACAAAATAGACTTTAAGGCAAAAAAAAAAAAAAAAAAAAAAAAAAAGTGTTACAGGAATAGTTGATAACTTCAAAATTAAAGCTTTAATTCACAAGAAAGAGAAAGCAACCTTAAATTATATGTCCCTAATAACATGGCTTCAAAATATACAAAGCGAAATGACAGAATTAAAGGGAGAAATCCAGAATTGAAGTGGGAGATTTTAACCAGTTTTCTCAGTAATTAGTCAAACAAGCCATTTAAAATGTAGGAGGACTATTGAGGATTTGAACCACATAATGAATAATCTAGACCTAATAGATATAAAGCACACTGCATCCCACAATGACAGATGACATATTGTTTTTAAATACACATGGAGGGAAGCGGCTGTGGCTGGGAAGCGGCTGTGGCTCAATCAGTAGAGCTCCCGTTTACCATATGGGAGGCTCCGGGCCCGGTTCCCGGGGCCTCCTGGTGAAAGCAAGCCCACCCGCCCGGCGTGGTTAGCTGACCCAGCGAGCACAAGCAGCAAGGGGGGGATAAATGAATAAATAAATAAAATCTTAAAAAAAAAAAAAAAATACACATGGAACAGTCACCCCCCAAAATCATATACTGGATCATAGCACAAGTTTCAACAAATTTCAAAGGACTAAGATAGCAGTTATGTCTTTTAACACAATGTGAAGTGTCTAGAAATCAATAACAAAAAGATACCTAGAGAAAACCCATTTCTTTTCAATTAAGAAACACTTCTAAATAAATATAGTCAAAGAAATGATCATAATGGAAATAAGAAATCTTTTTTTAAAAGATCTATTTCATTTATTTATTCCCCTCCTCTCATTGTTTGCGCTCGCTGTCTGCTCCCTGTGTCCATTCACTGTGTGCTCTCTGTGTCTGCCTGTCTTCTCTTTAGAAGGCACATAGGAACTGAAGCCAGGACCTCCCATGTGGTAGGCAGGAGCCCAATCACTTGAGCCACAGCTGCTTCCCAAGAAATCATTTTAAACTGAATCATAACAGCAATCTCATAAATAAAAATGTACGGGGTGTATAACTAATGAGAAATTAGAGAAAAATTTATAGCTCCAATTATGCATATTAGAAAAAAAGGAGGCTAAAATTTTATATCTTTCTTAAGAAGTTAAGTAAAGAAAACAACAAAAGCCCAAAGAGAGAAGAAAGGAAATAATAATGATAAAAGCATAAATCTATAAAATTTAAAAATAATACAATATAATAAATAGGAACAATAAAGTGTGTTTCATCCAAAAGACTAATAGGGTAAGCAAGCAAAAAAGAAGGCACAAATAATTAATTTCATGAATGAAAAAGGGACTTGTTCAGATCAATAAACCTTAAAGCGATGTTAAAGAATATTAAGTAAAATGTCTGCCTATGAATTCAAAATTTTTGTAGAAATGGACACGTTTTTAGAAGAACACAACTTATAAAAATGAACACAAGTAGAAAAAGAAAACTTGAATAGTTCATATCTATTAAAGAAATTGAATCATAAATTAAAATTTCCTCACAAAGAAAACTCCAGGTTAGATATGACTTCAGTGTCAAATTCTAACAAATATTTAACGGAAAAGTAACGCTAATCTTAGCATAAACTCTTCCAGAAATATAAAGTAAAGGAATATTCCCTAATTCAGATAATAATGTTAGCCTAATCCTAATTCAGATAATAATGTTAGCCTAACTTTGATAGCAAACCCTAATAAAAATAGTTCCAGAAAGAAAAATATAGGCTAATCTCACTAATTAATATATTATGGGAAAAAATTCTAAACCAAATATTATCAAATCAAATCAGGCAATATATAAAAAGAGTTACATTGAGTTTATTCTAGGAATTCAAGGATTGCTTAATGTTGAGAAATCAATGTAACATTTCAAATTAATAGATTAGAGAAGAAAGAAACATAAGATCATGCCAATAGATGTAGATAATCCTTAGATAAAATTCAAAATCATATCAGTAAAAAACAAAAAACTCTTCATTTATTAAAAAAAAAACTCATACCAAGCTACAAATTGAAAGTAATTCTTTAACCTGATAAAATATACTACTAAAAACCTACATAAAGCATCTTACTTAATAGTCAAACATTAAAAATTTTCTGTTTGAAAAGGGAGTAAGACAAAGATGCCTACTCTCTTTATATCCATTCAACATCACACAGGTGCTCCTGCCCATTGCAATAAGCCAAGAAAAAGAAAAGGCATAAGGAATTAAAAGAAAGAAAAAAAAAAAAAAAAAAAAAAAGGAAATAAACAAAAGGGTATTTTATGGGTACAATTATAAAAGAAATATAAAAAGATATAAAAGAAAATCCAAGAGAATCTACAGATAAGTATATAGAATTAATAAGAGTGTTTAGCAAGATTGCTGGAAACAAATCCAATATTTAAAAATCAGTAATGCATTTCTATATTTCAGCAAAACAACTGTTAACCATTAAATTCTATTTTAAATAGTATAAAAAAATCAAGTTCTTAAGAAAAAACAGAAGTTGTAAGACCTCCACACAGGAAACTAAAAATAGAGTGAAATTAATGAAATGGTAAATAAACTGAGGAATATATACCATACTCATTAATGAAGAGACTCAATACCATAAGATGTCAATTGTCCCAATATTGAACTTTAATCAATTCCAATAAAAATCTACTGGAAAGTTATGAGAGGGGAATTTGACAGGCAGATTCTAATATTTAACGACAACTCAAAGGACAAAAAATAAGCAAGTTATTGTGGAAGAAAACAAAAGTGGGAGGACTTATTTCATATCTATCAGGATGTCTTTTAAAGCTACAGTAATAGTGTCACACTGCACAAGAATAGACAATCAGATCATAATAACGAAATAGGGGAAACCAGAAACAAACCCACACCTACCTACAAAGCACTGCAGAATACTGGGCTAATGGTTTTTTAAAAATGATTTAATGACAGTTGAATATTCATATGGAATTAAAATTAATTCCAGGCATATTGTAGACCTAAAAGTGAAACTAAAAGTAAAATAATAATAATAAAGCTTTTAGGAGATGATGTGACTTACAGAACACCAAGCAAATCCATAAAGGAAAATATTGGTAAATTGGACCATATTAAAAATAAGAACTTTATTGAAAGGCACCATTTAGAATATAAAATGTAATTCCATGGAGTGGGAGAAGATATTGGCAACACATATAACTGCCAAAGGACTTATATCTAGAATATATATATTTTCAAAAACTCTTAAAAATCAACTATAAAAGGACAACATACACTTCAATAACATTTTATTAAAAAAAAAAAAAAAGACCAAAAAAATAAAACATGAAAAAAAAAAAAAAGGACAACAAAGTTGACCTCAATAGTTTGCAAAAGATGAAATCCAAATGACCAAAAACACATATGAAAAGATGCTCAATTTTATGAATATATGAATTAAAACCATAATGAGATACCAATACACACAAGACATGACGACTAAAATTAAAAAGACTGACTATATCAAATGTTGGTGAGAATTTGAGTGCTGGTGTACTGGTGGAATGTAATTTCACAAAGTAATTACACAAAGTAATTAGTGTAATTACTTTGAAATAGAGTTTGACATCATCTATTAATGTTCAAGATATGCACAGCTTATGATCCAGCAGCAGTTCCACTCCAAGGTGTATGTCTCCAGGAAACATGAATTTATTATGAGCAATAAGCAGGATTATTTAAAAAAGAAAGCAGGGAGTGGATGTGGCTCAAGCACACAAATGGGAGGTCGTGGGTCACAGTGCCTCCTAAAAACAAACAAAAAAACAAACACAAGCAAAGAACTGAAAAAACCAACTCAGGGTAGCCAATGTGGCTTAGTGTTTGAGTGCCGGCTTCCCACACAGGAGGTCCCGGGTTCCATCTCTGGGGTCTAGCACCACACACACAAACAAAAAAGGAAGCAATTCAAACATCCATCCACAGCAATTGAATGTGTATATTTTCAGACAATGGAGTTGTATAAAGCAAACCACAGGGACAGTCAATGAATCACATAAACATATATAAGACTACATTATATTTAAATAAAGTTTTTAAAATAGGCAAAACTAAATTACACTGTTTAGGGTTCCAAATTTAGGGGTAAAACAATAAAGAAAACCAAGGAAATGATTAGCATAAAAGTCAGAATAGCGATTATCTTTAGGGAGGAAGAAAGAAGGTGTAATATGGAAAGGGTATTCTGAAAGCTTCAGGAGTGCTGGCAATATGCTATTTCTTAATTGGTAGCTACACAGGTGTTCACTTTATAATTATTTGTTAAATTGTGCATTTATGCTTTATATTCTTTTCTGTATTGTTAGATTTCACCTTAAGCAAAAATTTCTTTTTCAAGGAAAGACTTTATGAGACTACTATAGCCTTAATTCCAAAATCTACAAAGAATAATATGAGAAGAAATTATAGACTGACCCCATGCTTGAATATAGACATAAAAATCCTAAATCAGATTTAGCAAATTGAATTCTGCAAAATATAGAATGGATAATAAAACATCATTACTGAGTTGGGTTTCCCAGAAATTATATTGTCAGTTTGACACAAGAAAATTATTTAAAGTACTTGATCACAGGAATAGACTGAAGAAGAAATGCATCATAGGATCATCTCAAAAGCTGAAAATACTAATGATAATAATAACTGATAAAGTTCAATGTCCATTTATTATTTTTAAAATAAATTCTTAGCAAATTGGGAACGTATGTGAACTTTATCTAATGAAGATTAGCTACAAAAAACCTACACAAACATTGCAGTAAATGGTGAAACTTTGAAAACTTTCTCTTTTAGACTTAAGACAAAGATGCTTGCTTTCACTTCTGCAAAATTATATTGGAAATCCTAGCCAGTGCAGTAAGACAATATAAAATAAAATATATAAGTATTAGAAAGGAAGAAATAAAATCTAATTATTTTAAATCCAGAATAATCTTCAGGCAAATTATTGAATAATTTAGCAAATTTGACAGACATAAGTAAGTAAATATAAATAAATTGTATTTCAATACAATCACAAGAAATAATTAGAAAAAGCAATTTCTAAAAAGATACCAATTACAATACATATAAAACAATATAATATAAGGCACCTAGAAATAATTCCAAAAATGTGCTAAACCTTTATGAAAAAAACGTTAAAATATTTTAGAAGATATTAAAGAATACCTAAATAAATGGAGAAAGATATACTGGTTAATATAGCTAGGAAGATTCAATACTGTGAAGATTAATTCCTACATAAATCCCAACAGAGTTTTTCTTCAAACTTAAAAAGCTTATTCTAAAATTGATATGGAAGAACAAAGGTTTTAGACTAGCCACCACAGGCCTAAAAAGTAGAGCAAGATGAGAAGACATGTATTGTAAAACAAGTAATTAAGCTGTGTAGTATTGGCAGTTTTCAGAGAGTACAACAGTTAACACTAAAGGAACTGGTCCCAAGCTGGGCAATGCCTTCAGAATTCGGGGAGATAATTCTTTTGTATTTGAAATTCTATACACCAATCATCAATGAAATGTGAAAGCAGAATAAAAATATTTTCACACATACAAGAGCTCAGAAAGTCTGCCTTCTGTGAACTGTTTCTTAGGAATTACTTGAAGATGTATTGTAGAGGGAATAAAACGAGAGTGAAAGATCTAGGATTCATTTGAGGAGAGTGGCAAAGAGAATCCCCAAGGATATCAGTAGTTCATCAGATCTAGAAAGCAATCAAAGCAATCAGAAAGAGAAAGATACATAGACTAGAGAAAACAAGTGAAGTATAAAAAAATAAGGAAACAAAAATTCAAGGGGAAAAAACGGAAATCTATTTGAACCTTCAGAAAAAAACAAAAAGCTATACAAGAAAGTCAAGGTCCAAATATAAAGACTCATTCCCAATTAGAACCAGTGGTCAGTGAGCTTGAAATAGAACCAATAATGAGATTCAAGAAACAGCAAGAATTGGGAGTGGGTGGGGGCCAGCAAACAACTGTATCAGAGGGCAAAAGTTTAAAATTTCAAGATTGATATCTTATTGGCAATACACAGAAAATTATTAGGAGCAGATTCTTATTTTTCAGCATTGCATGCAGAATTTACTCAGGAATAGATTGTGAGATCTTTTTGCCATCAAGAAACCTTGGGATATGCATGCTATTAAAACTACCTGGGTATATCACCATCAACCTACAACTTATTGTTTCAGATTTTAGCAAGTTTGCATTATTTATCAAATAATAAAATATATTTTTAAAATCCCTTGTAAGTACCTACATGTATATATGCATTTTACTAGGTATATATAACCTTTCATTTGCTAATTCAGTTCCTCATTTGCATTTAACTGGGAAAGCCATCAGATTTCCTATAATTATCAATTTCCCTTAGAAGAAGTGAAGTCAGTAATGATGTAACCATTTCTGCCTCCAGCACAGGGTTGTGGTCTCTACCCTGATTATTACCATAGCATAAATGCACATAGCATGGCAGTGAAGTTAGCATAGCATGACATGAATGGGCAAGCTGGCTTCTCAAAGTCAAAAGAACACAAAAGAAGCACAATCTCAGTAGACGTGCTTCTTCTCAGGAACTCTATCTTCCAGAGGAGGACAATTACAAGAGTGACTATGACTCCCAAAGAGACTTTTAAATTCAATTCCAAGTTTGCTTTCATCCAGCAAATATAGATACAGTTAAAGACATCATCAGCAATCAATTTATATATGAAGAAGGGAAAAAAGAAATATTTTTGAGAAATACTTACCACTGCTGGTGGATACAGAGGCTGACATTCCCAAATTTAGTGGTTATCAGCTAAGAGTGGATAATAGGGGGAGTTGTTTTCAGTGAGCCTCGAAGCGATTAAAATACCGAAACAGGCTGTAACCAAGTGAGATGTAATGTCAGCCCAGTTCTAATTTTAGCTTATGGACACAGCTGAGAATAGCAAGAATCACATGGGGCTTCTGGTAAAAGGATCACCTGGTAATGTATGTGAGTGCATTCTGTAGACTGTAAAATACTATATTAGAGGCATTATACAAATATGAGACGTAACTCCTTCTAAATTCCTTAAAAATTCCTATTAATATTCTTCCAGCCTGCTAAAGGGCAGTATATTATGGCACCTAATAGTATATCATGTAAGATGGCAACCATATTAAAGAAAAATCAGGAAAAAACAATGCCCTCCCACTTTTCATGACTAATGCATTTGGGGGATTGAATTGAATTGAATTAACCTGTGCTAATCAGAGAAATTTGGAAATATGCTGATATATGGCATAACAAAAACACTATTTAGTAAACCACAGATGTGCGAATATTTAATGTAAAGGCACAGATGTTTCAGAATAAAGTAAAAATGAAGGATAAGTAAGGGTAACAGAGGAGCCACAAACTTCTGGGGTATCCGGGTATCAAATTTAATTCTCTCACAGTCTTTATCTCTTTAGCTTTCATGGATATGAGTTAATTCCAGGTTCTTAAAAAAAAATAATGTATTTATCTGAATGGATACTACAGATGGATACCCATTCAGATGGAATGGATATCCATTCAGATGGAATGGATTACAGATGGAATGGATAAAAGTAAATAAATAAATCCTTTAAAAAGAGTATAGGGGAGTAAGATATGAACTATAGTTAGTAGTAATACTTTGACGATGCTCTTTCATAATTTGTTAACAAATGTTTCACAACAACACAAAGTATTTGTGGTGGGGTGATACGTGGGAGCCCTATGTATGATGTTATATGCATTTTTGTTTTGTAAATTCACGAAGTTTATTGAACACTTATAGTTTACGTATGTTCATGTATGAATGATATAATTTAATAAATTCTTTAGGAAAAAACGGGGGGAGCTTAACAGAAACACCATGGCCAAAACATAAATATTACCTTCCCTGTCCAAGGTGTTTGCCCCCACCCAGGCTGCTTCCTTGAATAAGTTTTAAGTCAAAACTGAGATTCAGGAAAGAATTTTGTTTCAGTTAAAAAAAAAAAATACTAATTTGTCACTTAGAAAACAATTTAGATTTATATCTGCCTTGGACACTGTTTACAATTCAATTTTATTTTTATTAGAGAAATTGAGGGTTTGCAGAAAAATCGTGCATAAAACACAGCATTTCCATTTTAGTGTGGCATATGTGTTTCAACTGATAAAAACACATTTTCATAATTGGTCCTTTAACCATGGTCCATGTTTACCTTAGGATTCACTGTGTTATATAGGTTCATGGATTTAAAAAAAATTTTTTTTGGTCTAGAAACATATACAACCTAAAATTTCCCCTTTTAGCCACAAATATATAATCCAGTTTAATGTACACAATATATTAACAGTGTTGTGCTTCCATAACCACCATCCATTACCAAAACTTTTCCATCATCCCAAGTAGAATCTCTGTACAATGTAAGTATTAACTCCCTATTCCCTACCCACCCAGTCCCCTGGTTTCGTGCCTAATAACCTAACTAAGTTAACACATGAATATTGACCATCACAGGGTCCAAGCTGGAGGGCCAGGTGAAAGAAGGGATAAAATCACCTATTTAGTACATATAAAATGTCCACTCTCTTGGTTACAACAAAACTAACATTCTCATTGAAAATAATTTGGAAAACAGAAAAATATAAAAATACAAAACATAAAACCACCTGTAATCTGCACAGTGATGAATACTTAACATTTTGATGAATTTTCTTCCATAAACAATATTGGGACCATATTAAATATACAGATTTGCAACTTTTTCTTTCATGTAAACATTATCATGCACATTTTCTTGCATTAAAAATTATTCAAAGGGGTTGTTTTCTTTTCTTTTTTTTTTTTTTTTTTTTTTACCGGGAGGTTCCAGGGATCGAACCTGGATCCCTCCATATGGGAGACGGACGCCCAACCATTTGAGCCACATCCGACCCCCTTTTCTTATTTTTTAAAGATTTATTTATTTATTTTACTTTATCCATTTTAATCCTCTTCCCCCCACCCTCCATTTTTGCTGTTTATTTTGTGTTTGTGTGTCCATTCACTGGGCAATTCTCTGCGTCCATCTCCTGCCCTCTTTTCTCATCCTTCTCCTCCTGACTTCACCGGAATTCAATCCTGGGGACCTCTGATGTGGGAGAGAGGCGTTCTGCCACCTGTGTCACCTCAGTTCCTGTTTTTTGTTGTTGTTGTTGGCTGTCTTTTCTTGACTCTCCCCTGTGTCTCTCTCCTGCTACGTCATCATCCTGCTGTGTGGCTCAGCCGGGCCTGGCACACCCGCTCGCGGGGCATGGTGGCTCGCCAGCGCGTGGGCCCTGGCGGCCCACGTGCCTTCTATAGTTTCCTTTATTTTACCGGGAGGTCCCAGGGATCGAATAAAAGCGTTATTTTAAATAACATCTATAGTCCATCAATGGAATTCACAATTTATTTAAATTTTAGTTTAGGCATTGAGGTTGTGCCTCATTTTTTACTATTACAAATAACATTGAGATCAATGTTCTTATACACAGGAACTTGATAACATTCCGGATTATATATGTACATTTTTATATATAAATATATTGGGTGTGTCTATGTAGGAAGCATGAATTGATGCAAATTAAATTTAGTAAAAGTAAATAAAGGGAGAGATGTGGCTCAAGCATTTGGGTGCCTGCCTCCCACATAAGAGGTCCTGGGTTCGGTTCCTGGTGCCTCCTGAAAAAAACAAAAAAAAGCAAACAACAAGGAAAACAAGTGGAAAGACCAACTCAGGAAAACCGATGTGGCTCAGTGGTTGAGCGCTGGCTTCCCACATACAAGGTCCAGGGTTCAATCCCCAGCCCCTGGTACCTCAACAGGAAAAAAAAAAAAAAGTAAATAAAATATGTTTTTAACTCTCCCTGCACCTGATTTTAGAGACCTAATGCAAGAATATATATGTATATGTGGGGTGTGTACATGTGTATTTGTGTATGTATATGTTGTGTATGTGTTCCAAAAGAGAGAATGACTACAATCATTTTAGAGCCTCATACTGCCAGCTTTTAGTTAGGCAAAGAAATGGGTTTATACAACCTTAAGTATGACCTATAGAGATCTGTCCCTCTCATGACATCTGGTGGTTAATAAGTACATTTACCATTCCTCTTCTCACCCACTATTCTGATAGCAAATTCATGTTGTATTTAATGAATTGGTTTTAGGGCACAAGCAGACATTATGATTAAGAAAAGTTATGATTAGGAAAAGTCAATAACAATGAAATAGTACTAGAAGCTGACTGGCTTGTAGAAAGAGTAGCCCATCATCTTCCAACAAATTGATCAGATACAATTTGACCAAGTGATACACAATATACAATTTATAATAATATTTATCATTTATTGAGCTCTGCAGTGGGTTATTATGAGTGATTACCAATATCTGGTTTTCCTTTCCTTTCTGGGCATGTAAGAGATTACACTTCCCAGCCTCCTTGCAAATGGGGGGGTGGGGTGGGGGTGGGGGTGGCATGTTTCTAGCTGTGGTCAATAAAACATCTTCCTTTTGTTATGTTATGCAATGGAGATTTTGGCTTATCTGATACTTCAGTATAAACCTAACCTATTCTGACAAGAAGTGAACTTACCTGTGCCAGGCAACTTTGCTAAACACCCTGCCTTCACTATCACAATTGATACACCCTCCTGTAACGTAGGCATCCCTATTTTCTGCACCTGGAAATAGCTGAGCTAGAATTATAACCCAGATGAATCTGACTCCCAAGCCTTGACCATTGTGCTTCTCTGCTTCTTTTAAAAGTTAGTTTTTGCAGGCACAAATAACATAATATGTCCAGTGATAATACTTGTTATTGTTAGTAACATTATGTAGTAGTTAATAAATTTTTTAAAAAGCCAAAAAAAAAGTTAGTTTTTGAGCAGATGTGGCTCAAGCAATTGAGCTCCTGCCTACCACATGGGAGGTCCCTGGATCGGTTCCCAATGCCCCCTAAAGAAGACAGCGAGCTGACCCAACAAGAGACACAAGAAGAAAACCATAACGAGAGACACAACAAGGCAGGGAGCAGAGATTCCCGGTGCCTCCTAAAGAGGATGAGCAAGATAGCGAGCTGACGCAGTGGGCAGGTGCGGCAAGCCAACACAACAAGATGATGCAACAAGAGACACAAGAAGAAAAAACACAATGAGAGACATAACAAAAGCAGGGAACAGAGGTGGCTCAAGCAATTAGGTGCCTCCCTCCCACATCAGAGGTCCTGGATTCAGTTCCCAGTGTCTCCTAAAGAAACAAGGAAAACAAACATACACAGCAAATTTACATAATTGTTATAACCCAGGAGATCGACCACACTCAGACTTTAACCACTTTTATGAAGTTTATTGAGCTAAGCCCGTGGGTGTCTGCAGCACCTCTCATGCAGGAGAGAACTGCAGCACCCAGGTTTTAAAATGGCTCCTTTTTATAGGGGGTTGCTGTCGCAGTTTGCAAGCAAGCGGGTTAAACAGAAGCGGATTTTGGCTGTTAGCTAGCGTTTGCACAGAATGCCCTGATAGCCTGGGGCACAGCTGCAGGGTTGAGATGTCCTTGCAGGATTGTTCAAAGGAGGGGAGGTTGTATGCTTGTCTGTCCTTGCGAAATTGTTCAAGGGAGGGGAGGTTTTGTGCTTTTCAGATAAGACACTTAGGAGACAGTGGGAAACTTTTCTACGTTACTCTGGTTGCCATGAAGGCCTATGGGTAGGCTAATTTAGGGTTCAACATAATGAGGGGGTGGGAGAAATAACATAAATCTTTAAAAACAATTAGTTTATAGCAGTTAAACAAAATTTCATTTGTAGGTAGACACCAATAATATTAAAGCACTTTTACTATTATTGCTTAACATGTTTATAGAGTGACAGTGAGTAGTGATAGGGAGGAGAAGAGGTAAAAATAATAGAGGGTGGAGGATAGTTTAGACTATATTGTTCTATTTTCTCTTCATCTCATTCCATCATAATCTGTGTTAATAAGTAAGCATAGGAAAGCAGATGTGGCTCAAGTGATTGAGCTCCCGCCTACAACATGGGCGGTCCCAGGTTTGGTACCTGATGCCTCCTGGAGAAGATGAGCAAGACAGCAAGCAGGCACGATGGGCAGGCGCAGTGAGCTGACCCAACAAGTTGACCCAACAAGGAGACAAAAGAGGAAAGACAGTGAGAACCAACAAAGCAGGGAGCTGAGGTGGCTCAAGTGATTGAGCAACTCTCTATCACATGGGAAGTCCCAGGTACAGTTCCCATGTGCCTCTTAAAGAGAAGACAAGCACACAGCAAATGGACACAGAGAGCAGACAGTGAGCACAAACAATGGGGGGGGGGGTGGTGGAGAATAAATAAATAAAATAAATAAATAAATAAAAAGTACAGGAGACTCGATGTGGATCAGTAGTTGAGTGCCAGCTTACCACATACAAAGTCCTGGCTTCAATTCCCAATCCCAGTATCTCAAAAAAAAAAAAAAAGTAAGCACAAACTCAGAGAAAAGACTATAATGCTTTTAAGCACAAAACACAAAGATAAAGTGTTGTCCTCTTGTGTTAGTTAGCCAAAAGGAGTGCTGATGCAAAGTACCAGATATCTGTTGGCATTTATAAAAGTTATTTATTTGGTGTAAAAGCTTACACTTGCAAGGCCCTAAAGAGTCCAATTCAAGGTACCATAAGAGATATTTTCTCACCCAAAGTCTGTTGCCATGAGTTAAAGCAAGATGGCGGGTGACGTCTGTGAGAGTTCAGCCTTCCTCTTCCCTCTTAAGGCCCCATGGGCCCAGTTTCTTCCCATCTCAGCTGTAGGCTGGAGGACTTGCTTCTTTCCAGGCTCAGCTGCTCTGTTTTCCTCACAAAATTAGCTGTAGACTATCAGGCAAATGGCTCATCCCTCTTCTTGGGGCCTCTGCCTTGTCTATGGAGCTCTCTCTCTTTTCTCACATATCTGCTTCTGTGTCTATCTACTTCTGTGTGTGTCTGTTTTTATAGCCCACTGTGGCAGTTTGGTATCATTTATGAATTCCAAAAATAGATATTGGATTGTGTGTATAAACTGGTCTGTTCCTCTGGGTGTATTAGATTCAGAGATTTTACTTTTACTTTATTAAATCAAGATTAGGGCTTTTATTTTACCACATCATTAGGGAGACTCGGTTTGAGATACTGCTCCCCCCCCCCCCCCCCACTTTGGGGGCTGTATAAACCTTTGCTCAGTCAAAGAAGGGAAGTAAATACACAGGAGAAGAATACAGAGGAATAGAGATGGCTGCATAGACGCGGCTGAGGCCCCAGGAAGAGAGATGAGTCTGATAGTCTACAGTTGACCTTGTGGAGAGACTAGAGCAGCTGAGCCCAGAAACAATTGACCCCGGGGAGGGAGACAAGCCTTTTATCCTCCATCTTGCTTCAATATGTGGCAACAGAGTTTGGTAAGGAAGTAACCTTGAGTTGGACTCTTGAGAGTCTTGAGACTGTAAGCTTCTACTCCAAATAAATATCCTTTATAAAAGCCAACAGATTTCTGGTACTTTGTATCAGCACCCCTTTGGCTGACTAATACACATACCAAGGAGGTGGGAACTCAGCCCTTCATGCCCTAATGACATGGTAGAATCAAAACCCTAATCTTAATTTAATCAAGCAAATGTAAAGCCTTTGAATTTAACTCAATCAAAGGGTATTGTACCCAGAGGAACAGACAAGTTTACAAACATAATCTCTCTTTTTGGAATCCATAAATAATCTCAAACTGCCACACCTGTTTTTAAATTTAAAGAAAAAACATGATTATGTAAAAGCTAGAGCATTTTCTTTTAGCAAAGTATAATAGAGTAATAGGACTAAGGGTCTTTTAGTTGAACTTCTTCCCATTCATTCTGATAAGACTGCAATTATATCAGTAATCCTATCAAGTATACCAGCATTTATTTTGTGTGTCACCCATTTATTTAAATAAGAATAATAAGAGAAAATAATGGGGCATTGGGAAAAACAATGGAAAATAAGGAATTTTTATCACATTGGTGTTTTGATTTATAAAAGACTTTCTAGAGTCTTTTAGTAAAACAAGTAAACCAATAAGTAACTATTATTTATCAGGATGGAAGGCTTTGAAGCAGAAACACCATGTAACTAAAGTACCAATACGCTTAAAAATATGAGGCTTAGCCCTCAATTACCAGATCAATAATTTTTCAATGTTAAGAATTATATCTTGGGGAGCGGATATAGCTCAAATGGTTGAGTGCCTGCTTCCCATGTACAAGGTCCTGGGTTCATTCCCTGGTACCTCCTATAAAAAAATTTTTTTTAATATTAAAAAAAGATTTATATCTTGCAAAGGGCTCTGTAACTGCATTCTGAATATTTTAAAGACTTAAGAATACTTTTAAAACAATTTTGTTCATCTACAGAACTTTCTGGAACATATTCTTTTATGTGGAAATTTTCTAGTAAGGTTGAGTGTATGTGTCTGCAAGGGGTACTCATAAATAACAGAGATTATATACTTGCCAAAATATTGGTGAATTATTCTTCTCCACACTTTTAGATTTATGTTAATATGCTAAAGCTATAAACTAACTTGTGCCATTTGGTCTCACAAAACAGAGGCCATTCCTCAGGAGAGGGTGAAAAACAAACAAACAAACAAAAAAAAAAAAAACAAAAGAACACTACTAGACACCAAATACCTTTCCCCTGGAACTGGAGACCTTGGATTTCAGTTCTAGGATTCCAACAAGTCTCACATGACTTATGTTGCTCTTTCCCTGGAGTTTCAATATTTTAATAACTTAAATATTTGTTACTAAAATAGCTGAGGAAAGATTTCATTTTAATTGCTAATTATTCCCTTTTCTTTTTTTTTTTTTTTCTTTTCTTTCTGTTATTAAATATGTGTTTTATGACCAAAGAGTTAATGTATTTAATAGGAATTAAAGGGAGGCGAGATGGCGTCGGTTTAGGAGGGTACTCATTGACTGGCTCTCTGGGGACAGCCGATTGTGGACGGGGTCCTGCCTGAGGATCTGTGCTATGGGCGCATGGAGCAAGAAGCTTGGGTCATCTAGAAGCAGGCAGATCGACAGCATGGAGCGATCGGTGGAGCTTCGTGAGTCTTGAGCCTGCCTGTGGTAGTTAACACAGACGGCTGAGCCCCACCCGCAGGGAAAACGGCTGGTTTGAGCCCGAATCCTGTGCCTGCGGCTCCCGCTCCCGGTGTGGGGGAGCGTACTCTGGGGGAGGAAGGGCTCTGACAGAGGGTGGAGAGGGGTTTAACTTCTGGGGATTTGGCTGCCTGGACCCCCTCATAGCTTTGAGGAGCAGATAAGCCGGCTTGAAACAGCGCCAGGCTAAGGGGAGAGGCGAATCTGCTGAGGAAACCTGATTTACACAGCAGCCCGCTGACACTGAGGCTTGGCCCCAGAGGGGGCGGAGTCAGCCGATTTTATTGCTCTGCACTGACGAGCATCAGAGCTTCAGCTCCCCTGGGGAGGCCAGGAAGTGGGAAAGGCTTGATCAGTTTCCACGAGACTATTTAGGGTCCCCTCAGTGAAGGGGGTGATCTAGCAGAGGACTTCTTTTGGGTCCCTTATATCGCCAAAAAAAAAAAAAAAAAAAAAAAAGAAGAAGACAGTCACTTTAAAAAATGAATTCCTGTTCTTAATTTAGTTTAATACCGAAAATCTGCCTCAAAACCTGCAGATAGAACCCTGAAGGGAAATTGATAAACACAAGCAGGCTGAGAAGATCTGCAAGGACCCTAGAAGGAACACTTCCTCCTTGGCTTTGTTTGACTGCTTGCTGGTGTGGTTGTTTGGTTTTTCTCTGTTTATTTGTTATCTCTTGCTTTTCTTTCCTCTTTCCTCTCCCCTTTCTGTTTTCCTTCATTTTTTTAAAATTAGGTGCTGCTAGCTTACCTCTTCTTTGCTGTGCTGCTTCTTCAGTGATTTCCCATTCTCTATCTATATTGATATTGTATTCCAAGCTATCTCTTATCCTTCCTTCATCTCTCTGCCTTCTGCTTTCTGTTGTTGTTCTTAGACACCACGCTTTTTCATTAGCCCACAACTTAAGGGTGTCAATTTCTATTCTATCTATTTTGTTTTCTTCTTTTTTAAATTAATATTAGCTTTTTCCTTTTAGCCCTCTCTTTACTCTTTCTCTCCCTCCTCATCATTCTAGCCTTCTAAGTCATTATATATATATATATATATTCCTCTATTTGGTTTCCCAGTCCATTGTAGGTACTCCACTTTTTTTTCCTATTACTCTACACTGCCTACACAAGTTAAATATCCATTTCACTAAGTCCTATTTGGCCACTCTTATAACTTTTATCAATATTATTATAATCCTTCCTTTCTCACATCTTTCGATTCCTCTGGCACTAATTTTTTGTCTTCAAGGTAACATAGAAAGAAGCAAGGAAACAAAATAAGAAAAACTGTCAAGGAGAAAACTTAACACACACACAGAACCATCAACTAAATAAAACTCTAGAGGAGAGAGAGAAGTTAATCAACTGAATAAACCCAGCAAGATAAAATGATGACTAGAGAGCAACAAAAAATTACAAACCACACTGAGAAACAGGAAGACATGGACCACTCCAAAGAACAAACTAAAAACCAGGAATATATGCAGAACATCAAACAACTAATCAAAGATTCCCAAACAAATATCATGAACCAACTTAATGAAGTGAAGGAAGAGAACAAGGATATAAAGAAGACACTGGGAGAACATACTGAAGAAATTGTAAACATACACAAAAAGATAACGGATATGATGGTGATCAATGGCACAATCCAAGAAATAAAAAAGATGCTGGATTCACATAACAGCAGATTTGAACAGGCAGAAGAAAGAATCAGTGATGTGGAAGACAATACAGCTGAAATCAAACATAGTAGAATAGATAGACAAAAAAATAGAAAAAAATCCAGCAGGGACTCAGGGTTTTAAGTGACAACACAAAACACACAAACATACGCATTATGGGCATCCCAGAAGGAGAAGAGAAGGGAAAGGGAACAGAAGGAGTGTTGAAGGAAATAATGGCTGAAAACTTCCCAGCCTTATTGAGAGAGATGGATGTGCAGATCCAGGAAGCAAAGTGCACCCCAAACAGTATAAATCCCAACAGGCCAACTCCAAGACATATACTTATCAAAATGTCCAATGCTCAAGACAAAGAGAAAATACTCAAGGCAGCCAAGAGAAAAGAAAACCATCACATACAAGGGAAGCACAATAAGATTAAGTGCTGATTTCTCATCTGAAACCATGGAGGAAAGAAGACAGTGATATGATATAGTCAAAGTACTAAAAGAAAAAAAACTTCCAGCCACGAATTCTCTATCCAGCAAAACTGGCATTCAAAAATGATGGAGAGTTCAAAATATTCACAGATAAACAGAAATTAAGAGATTATGTCAATAAGAAACAGGCACGTCAAGAAATACTAAAGGAAGTTCTACAAGTTGAAAGGAAAAATCAAGGGAGAGAGAGTTGGAGGAGAGTTTAAAAACAACTAAAAAGACAAAAACAGAAACAAAACAACATATGACATACATTAATCCAAAGAAAATATGGCTGAAGTAAGAAATTCATTGAGAGTAATAACACTGAATGTTAATGGATTAAATTCACCACTCAAGAGACACAGATTGGCAGAATGGATAAAGAAATATGATCCATCTATATGCTGTCTACAAGAAACCCACCTTCGACCAAGGGATTCAAGGAGGCTGAAAGTAAATGGCTGGAAAACAATTTTACAAGCTAACAATAGCCAAAAAAGGGCAGGAGTAGCTATTCTAATATCAGACAAAATAGACTTTAAATGCAAAACTATTGTAAGAGACAAAGATGGACACTATATATTAGTAAAAGGGGTAATCTCTCAAGAAGAGAGAACAATCATAAACATTTACACACCTAATTGGGGTGCCTCAAAATACGTGAGGCAAACTCTGGAAAAATTAAGTGGAGAAATAAATGCCTCTACAATTATAGCGGGGGACTTTAATACACCATTATCATCATTAGACAGAACTTCTAGACAGAGAATCAACAAAGAAACAAAGACTCTCAACAATACATTAGAGGAACTGGACTTAATAGACATATACAAAACACTACACCCAAATACAGCAGGTTTTACATTCTTCTCGAGTGCACATGGATCATACTCCAAGATAGACCACATGTTAGGCCACAGAAAAACTCTCAATGAATTCAGCAAGACTGAGATTATACAAAGTAATTTCTCTGATCACAACGGAATGAAATTGGAAATCACTAAGGGCCAGAGAAACAGGTTAGGCACAAGGATATGGAAGTTAAACAACACACTCTTAGACAAACAGGGGGTCAAGGAGGAAATCTCAAAAGAAATCAGTAACTACCTTGAAACTAATGAAAACGACAACACAACATATCAAAACCTATGGGATGCAGCGAAAGCAGTCCTGAGAGGGAAGTTCATAGCCATAAATACATATATTAAAAAAGAAGAAAGAGCTAAAATTGAAGACCTAACTGCACACTTGGAGGAATTGGAAAAACAACAACAAACTAAACCTAAAGGAAGTAGAAAGAAGGAAATCACAAAGATTAGAGCAGAACTAAATGAAATAGAAAATAAGAAAGCACTAGAAAAAAATAAACAAAACCGAAAGCTGGTTCTTCTAGAAGATCAATAAAATTGACAAACCCTTAGCCAGACTAACAAAGAAAAAGAGAGAACAGATGCAAATACACAAAATAAGGAATGAGCAAGGGGATATCACTACTGACCCCACAGAAATAAAGAATATCATAAGAGGATACTTTGAAAAATTATATGCCAACAAGAATGATAATTTAGAGGAAACTGACAAGTTTCTAGAAACGCACAAACAACCTACATTGATGAAGAAACTGATGAACTCAACAGTCCAATTACGGGTAAGGAGATAGAATCAGTCTTCAAAAACCTCCCAACTAAGAAGAGCCCAGGACCAGATGGCTTCACAGCTGAATTCTACCAAACATTCTGGAAATAGCTAACACCAATTCTACTTAGGCTCTTCCAAAAAATAGAAGTAGAAGGAATATTGCCTAACTCATTCTACGATGCCAACATTATCCTAATACCGAAACCAAAGATACCACTAGAAAGGAAAACTACAGACCAAATTCTCTAATGAACCTAGATGCTAAAATCCTCAACAAAATACTTGCTAATTGCATTCAACAACATATCAAAAGGATTATACACCATGACCAAGTGGGTTTCATCCTGAGTATGCAAGGATGGTTCAATATAAGAAAATCAATCAATGTAATACCCCACATAAACAGATTGAAAGAAAAAAATCACATGATCATCTCTATAGATGTAGAAAAAGTATTCGACAGGGGGACGGATGTGGCTCAAATCGTTGGGCGTCCATCTCCCATATGGAGGGACCTGGGTTTGATCCCTGGGACCTCCCGGTAAAAAAAAAAAAAAAAGAAAAGAAAAAGCATTCGACAAAATACAGCACTCTTTCCTGATAAAAACACTGCAAAAGATAGGAATAGAAGGAAACTTTCTGAATATGATAAAGGGTATATATGAAAAACCCAAAGCTAACATCATCTTCAATGGTGAAATCCTAAAAGCCTTCCCTCTGAGATCGGGAACAAGACAAGGATGCCCACTATCACCACTCCTATTTAACATTGTCTTAGAAGTACTTGCTCGAGCACTGAGGCAAGAAAAGGATATAAAAGGCATCCAGATTGGAAAAGAAGTAAAACTTTCATTATTTGCAGACGACATGATCCCTTACATAGAAAGCCCAGAGAAATCTACAACAAAGCTTCTAGAACTTATAAAGGAGTTCAGTAATGTTGCAGGCTATAAGATCAATGCTCAAAAATCAGTAGCATTTCTGTACACCAATAACGAGCAATCAGAGGAGGAAATCAAGAAAAAAATGCCATTTACAATAGTAACTAACAGAATCAAATACCTAGGAATAAATTTAACTAAAGATGTAAAGGACTTATATACAGAAAACTACACAATACTGTTAAAAGAAATCAAAGAAGACTTAAATAAAGGGAAAAATATTCCCTGTTCATGGATAGGAAGACTAAACATCATCAAGATATCTATCCTACCCAAACTAATCTACAGATTTAATGCAATCGCAATAAAAATCAACACTCTATTTTTTAAGGAACTGGAAAAACTAACCACAAAATATATTTGGAAAGATAAGAGGCCCCGAATTGCCAAAGACATATTGAAAAAGAAAAATGAAGTTGGAGGTATCACATTACCGGACTTTAAAACATATTACAAAGCTACAGTGATCAAAACTGCATGGTATTGGCACAAGGATAGACCTACTGACCAATGGAATCGAACTGAGAATTCTGATATAGATCCTTGCATATACAGTCATTTGATATTCAACAAGGCTACCAAGCCCACTCAGTTGGGAGAGAATGGCCTCTTTAAGAAGTGGTGCTTGGAGAATTGGATATTCATATCCAAAAGAATGAGAGAAGAATACCATCTCACACCTTATACAAAAATCAACTCAAGATGGATCAAAGATCTAAATATAAGAGCCAAAACCATAAAGACCTTGGAAGATAATGTTGGGAAGCATCTACAGGACCTTGTAATAGGAAATGGTTTCATGAACTTCAAAGCCAAAGCACGAGCAGCAAGAGAAAAAATAGATAAATGGGATCTCCTCAAAATTAAAAACTTCTGCACCTTGAAGGCCGTTATTAAGAAAATAAAAAGGCAGCCTACCCAATGGGAGAAAATATTTGGCAACCATATATCTGATAAGAACCTAATATCCTGCATATATAAAGAAATCCTACACCTTGAAAATAAAAAGACAAACAATCCATTTAAAAAATGGGCAAGTGAACTGAAAAGACACTTTTCCAAGGAAAAAATACAAATGGCTAAAAAGCACATGAAAAAATGCTCAACGTTGCTTGCTATCAGGGAAATGCAAATCAAAACTACAATGAGATACCATCTTACACCCATCAGAATGGCAGCTATTAAAAAAACAGCAGACTCTAAGTGCTGGAGAGGATGTGGAGGAATAGAAACCCTCATCCATGGCTGGAGGGATTGTGCAATGGTCCAGCCACTGTGGAGGACAGTTTGGGAGTTCCTCAGAAAACTAACAACAGATCTTCTGTATGATCCAGCAATTCCACTGCTGGGTATATACGCAGAAGAACTGAAAGCAAAGACACAAACAGATATATGCACAGCAATGTTCATAGTGGCATTGTTCACCATTGCCAAAACTTGGAATCAGCCCCGGTGCCCATCAACAGATGAATGGATAAGCAAAATGTGGTACATACATACAATGGCATATTGCTCAGCTGTAATAAGGAATAAAGTGCTAACACACGGAATAACGTGGATGAATCTTGAAGACCTTATGTTGAGTGAAGCAAGCCAGGCAATGAAGGATGAACAATATATGACCTCACTGATTTGAACTGAGGAAAGTGAGCAGTCTCTGAGAACCATTGTCTGAAAGATAGGTTAACAAGGGAGAGAACGAGAAGAGTAGGCTTTGAGCCATCACCCATATGGACATAATCTATGGTAAAGGGATAGAGTATAGTTGCATATTAAAGAATAGGACAGATGGGTAGTGATATTACTGGGTTTGGGGCTGCAGCGTTAACAGGTGGGTAGATTAGGAAGGGCAGGTTGGAATACCCAGGGCATGTAACTATGAATCTTGTCATGCCATGAGTCAAGACAGGGGAGTGTCATATGCCCCAGGGGGATGGGGAGGAAGGAACAGTTAATATTAAAAGGGGTATTTAGTGGTCATGGGAAAGGTTTTTCATTACGTTACAGTAACAGACACAGGACATGGTAAATATCATCAAAAATTATTAAACTGTACCATCTAAATTGTAAACTATACTGTAAACCATTGACAATCTTTAGTTTCTGTATTTTACTATCTGTATAACAGTTATAACAATGCTAACATCCATAAATTTAAAAAAAGGGTTTTAATATGGGGTGGGGAAGGGGGAGGGAGGTTGGGTATGTGGGAGTCTCTAGTATTCCATGTGTGACTTTGCTGTGACCTAAAACTTCTTTGAAAATTAAATGAAAATTTGGGAGACACTGGGGATTGAGAGGTGGAAGGTGTCATGGCACACTGGACATCCAATAATACAGTGATAAAGGGAAGAAAGAATAATTTTTTTTAAAAAGGATTTTTTTTGTTTTTTTTTTCCCCATTTTTTTGAATGTCTCAAATCCACTAATTATATTTTATTTTTAGTTTAGTTTTTTTTTTTTCTTCTGAGTTTCCTTGTACTTATCTCTTGCATTTAAGCTTATCATTATTATTTCTCTTTCCTATTAATTTTATTTGGTTATTATATGGGCTTCATGTTCAAGGAAGGTTTAGATCAGAGAAGGGTTACAATGGGGTCTGCAGAGGAGCATTGGTGGGGGGTGTCTGAGATGGGAAATTCATGGGAGTAAGTTCATCCGAATATACATGAAAGATATATAAAATTGTTCAAATGATCAAGGGATGGGGCATGGTCACAGTGGGTAGACAATCACTCAATAAATGAGGGAATCTTAATTCCCAGCCTGGAGAGCTCTGCCACATTCTCCAAGGGAGCAGCAACAGTCCCCTAAGTGCAGGGGCAGTGTCTGGCAAAAGAGGATGGCCCACTGATGGATTCTTGTTATTGATTACTAGTCTTATGAGTCTTTGCTCTTGTAATTGAAACTTAGCCTACTATTATGGGGTGCCTAAGGGTTGCTCAAATGTGGCCTCTCTCTAAGCCAAACTCAGCATATGAATGCATTACCTTCCCCCCAATGTGGGACATGACTCCCAGGGATGAGCCTCCCTGGCAACAAGGGATTAATACCAAGTGCTAACTGGCAACATGATTGGAAAAAGGCCTTGAATAAAAGGTGGGAAAGGTAAAGACAAATGAGTTCATGTGGCTAAGAGACTTCAAAGAGAGTCAGGAGGTCGTCCCAGAGGTAACGCTTACGCACACCTCAGTAGGATCTCATAGAACAGCAAAGTGGATATCACCCCACACAGAGGGGCTCCTGAGGGCTCTGGAGACACTCAGGTCTTACATAAGGGGGGATAGCCCCAGAGATTGATGCCTTATTAGTGGGCTCTACTTTGGAATCTGTGCTCCTGAGAGTGACAGAGTTGGACTCAATTAAGTCCTCCCTGCACATGGTCCAATAGTCCCTTCTATTCAGACATATATGTGATGCTGGAGTTTTCAAGTGTACTTCCAGAGACTGGAGCCTCTGGCCTACCTATGTGCCAGCTGTGCCTGGAATCTTGGTGGAGCTGCAACTCCTACCCTACAGCTCAATGGAGTCACCTGGCGAGGAGACGACGATGGGCAACGGCCATCCCAGGGAATGGAGAGGGCCTGCAGCTGCAGGCAGGATAATCCCACCCACCGTATCCATGGGATATAAGCCCTCTCTCACTTGGAGATGGAGTGGACATCACCTTCCCAGTCCCCTCAGGATTGGGGGAAAAGCTATGGACTAGAGTGGACTTAAGGGTATTCTGTTGTAGACATATTGTGATTCAATCAATGGAAGAAATTATAACAGTGAGGTGGAGCTGGTTTCCACTGGACGCTTTCGGGGCAGGGAGGGGAAGGGCAGTTGAAAAACAGGGGCTTTTTTGGGACTTGGGAGTTGTCCTGAGTGGCGTTGCGGCGACAGATGAAGACCATTTTACACCAGCATATATCATGCAGAACTGTGTGAGAGAGAGTGTGGTCTACAATGTGAACTGTGGTCTATGCCTGGTGGCAAGGCCCCAGGATGTGTATATCCATTATGGGTGATGTGCCACATTGATGAAGGATGTTTGTGTGGGATGTTGTGGGAAGTGTGGGAGGTGGGGAACATGGGAATCCCTGTAATTTCTGTGTAATATCTAGGTAATCTAAGCACCTTTAAAAAAAAATATATATATATATATATATGTATATATATAATATTTATGTAAGCAAATGCACATATATGCATATATATTTATATATCATTTTACAAATATTGGTATGTATTGTGAAAAATTTGATTTTTACCCACAATAAAAACAAACAGGAATTAAAATGTACTTCTGACCTTTAGGTTTTATATTGATTGTTGTTTTCACACACATACACACATACACACACACACACTTTCCTTGAACCTATCAGTAGAGACAAGAGAACATTAGAATCATAAACTAAAGGGAATTGGCCAGAAATTATATCATTGGCAAAGCATGTTATGAGTCCAAGTAACCGATATGTCATTTAAAAAACAAAATGCAGGGGAACAGATGTGGCTCAAGCAGTTGGGTGCCTGCCCCCCACATGGGAAGTATCTGGTTCAGTTCCTGGTGACTCCTAAAGAAGGCAAACAATGAGCAAAAACAATGAGCAAACAGACTAGGGAGCTATCTGCGGGGTGGGGGAATGCAAGTGAACAAAACAATTTCCCTGATAAATGAAGTAGTTGCCATAGTTTTTCCTAACTGTAAAGGTACTTATAGAACTAGAGTTCTGAATAGTGGTAATTAGAATATAATGGAAACTTCTTGAGGCAATTTAAACCTGTAATCAGATGAACACAGAGTAACAAGCAGTACAGTCTTGCCCCAAAAGAAAAAAACAATACCCCTCACCCTACCAAATAATGACACAGAAATGGCAGTGTGCTTGGTTGAGTGAGGCATTTTTGTCCACAAAATAGATTAAAAAGATAAGCTATGCCTACTTTTATTTTTATGCACCATTTATTCTACAGAAATAAAACGTATACTGAAGTTAAAACCCTTCCACTTCGTAATTCTCTATATTTTGTTTCTAAAATATTGACCCAACTTTTAAAAAGGGTATTTTATATACAATCTTTCAAATGGAAACTACAAAAATTGTTTTTCCACATTTCCACAAATACTATGCAGAACCCTTAATATTTGGCAAGGGAAGAAACTTTCAGAATTTGTATTGTATTTAGAAAGTATTACAAACTAAAAAGAAACATACAAATAATACCACTGTTGAAACTGCAGTGCACTACATTTATATGTTGGTGTTTTTTAAATACACAAAAATATTATAAAAGTGCAGTAAAGAAGCACGGTCATTTAAAAAATTATGCTCTTTTTGACAGTTTGTCCTGCTCTGTCCAAGAAATGTTCGATTGAACTCGGCTCATCTAATTTTACGTCGTTGGGACAAAGGCCAAGTTCTCATGCAACTTTATGAAGCCTTTAGCTTGCAGAAGTCTTAGCAAGCTAAAAATTCGATGGCTCAACTCATCGAATTTTCTCTCTGTTGCATTTGAATATATAATGTTTCCAATTGTTAGTCATGTTCCGATTTATATTAATTCATCGATGCAGTTTCCATTAACTTATTTGCACCTCCCATTAACTTAGTTAACTTGCCTTTGTTGCCGCAGTATGAACTCTAGCTGCATTTTTCCAAGAATTTAAATAGCTAGGTTTTTATAGCTGATTGCACTCTTGCAACTTCTAAACAGACTATAAACTTGGTCTTTTGGACTTTCCTTTTTATAATATTTTTAGAATTATTGTGATGTTTTCTTGCAGCAAACTTCAAGTTAATTAGGTTTCTGCATGTTTAACTCAGTCTAATGGCTGCTCCGGTTGCAGATCGGTGGAGCCTCTGGAGCTGCCTGTTGGAAGAGATTCTGACTCCCACTCATGCCGATATGAGCTCTTTCTTTGACAGTCCTGACTTTCCCCCAACAGCTAACCTAAATTCTCTGTCTCCCACCTGTTCTCATTTCTTCTGTCCTGTCTTTTGTTAAGATCTACAACAGCTGTTCCCCATGCTTTGCATTGTAACATTCCACATGATACTCAGTAAAAGCCTAATATAGATGGCCTCAATAACAGAACTGCAATTATTCTTGTCATGCTTCAATTGTTTTTGTGGCTCTTTCCTGGACTTTTCCCAAATTGTCCTGCCCACTTCTAGCAAGCCCGGGCTGAAGTTCTCTTTCAAGGGTCTGACTAGCATGTGAATTGGCTTGGGTTAAAGGCTCAATAATGGGATTTCCTCATGATGAATTCATTTTCATTTCCATTTAATTCTTAATTTACAAACAATAGGGATTTTTGCTCCCATCACATTCACTTAAATGGTATTGCCTTCTGTAACACAAAGGACCCAGTGGTTATTTTGACGTGATGACAATAATAACCTGAACCATTTCAGGTTTGGCATAAATATTTCAAAGTTGACCTGGTGTGTCAGGTGAGATTTCAAGGAAACATGTGGTAACCTTGAGGAGCTGAAAAGTTGGAAATGAGTGCCTGGAGCTCAGGAGAGAGGTTGGGTCCTGAAAGAACTATTTAGGAGTCATCTGGGAAAGAGATATGATCTTTGCCAAACACACTGTGATTACAGGTGAGTAATGGAGAAGAAGCCAGACTGCAAGGAGTTAAAGAACACCCATTTAAGAAGGTTAGCCACGGCAGGAAGGAGAATGATAGGAAATTTGTTCCTGACCCTTCTCTTTAACAGACGGAAATCAGCCATTAGAGAAGAAGGTGTTCTTTTTTAGGGATTATTTTAAAAATAGGAACAATTCTTTTGCTGTATTTCTTTTATTAATATTGGCAGCAATGTCCAATAGAATTTTCTGCAATGTTAAAAATGTTCTCATCTGTGCTGTGAAATATAGTAGCATGACATGGGGCTACTGAGCAACTAAAATGTAGCTAATGTGACTGAGAAACTGATTTTTAATTTAAGTTAATTTAGTTTTAACTAATTTAAATTTAAATTTAAATAACTATAGCTGGCACTAGGCTACCATATTAGACAGCTCAGAGTTAGGGTATTATTAACTAGGAGAGCAGATTAACCACAAAGTATCAGTGTCCTAAAACAATAAAAGTTTACTGTTCTCCGACATTACATTCAGACTAATCAGTGCTGGGGTGGGCGTGGGGGACACTCTGCCCCAACTTGTCACTGGGCACTCTGGTTCCTTCCATCTTGCATGGCTGCCATCTTCAACATGTGGACTTCAAGGCTGCTGTGGAAAGGAAAGAGTGTGGAGGACTCTTGGGAGGTTTCATGGGCCAAACCTGGAAATGGTCTACATCACTCCTACTGTAGTATTAGAAAAACCCAGACCTTAAAATGAATGAAAAATTCAACATAACTCTTGCTCACCTGTCAGGAGGCACACACAGCTACAGATTTAACATTAGCTCCACCAAAAATATGTAACTATGCACTTCCTCATCTTTACTCACATCCCTCATGATCTGTATCTTCACATCTGTCATTATCTGTACATTCACAGCTGTACCACCACCCCCCATCCTATCACCCCAAGATTACCAGACCCCAGGTACCATATATATTTTAAGATTAAAGCAAAAATGAAAATTTCCGTACCCTCCTTAGGAATGTCACCCTGACAATTAACTTTCTTTGTTTCAACTGGTATTAAATCTGTGAGAAAAACCCTTAATGGCGAGGCTAATTTGAGACTGTACATCTCGGGTCTCCCGCTGGTGAATAAACCCTCTTTTCCTTCTTAGCCTAGTTCGCTGTGTCTGTCTATTCTCCAGTGCCTAGCGAATGAATGCAGCCGAGAACCACCGGCCCCTCTTCACTACCCATATTCTAATGACTAGAAATCATTTACATGGCCCTGCCTAAATGCAGGCAAGCCTGGAAAATATTTAACTAGGTGCCCAGAAGGAAAAAGAAATGGGTTTATGAACACATAGTATTGTCCCTGCCACAGTTATCAACAAGAAAAAACTTTAAATTTGCAGAGGATTCTGGAATTAGTCTCCAATACCTCTTCCCTGAGGAAGTGGAAATGGATCTTAACCAGTGTGGCCAGGAGAGAATATCTGGATGAGAGGAAGAGATTGAAGGATGAAAATGAGGAAATGGGGGTGAACGATGGAGCAAGGATCAGGAAGAAGGGATAGAATTAATAACAGAGGGTAAAAAGTTTGGTTTTTGCTCATGGAGAACCTCTTCTTCAGAAAAAAGAAAATATGAAAGTGCACAGATTTCGAGGTAGAAGGAGGAGAAATTAAAGAGCCTCAAGAGGGTTGAATCACCTTGTTTTTTTTTCAGTAAGACAGCCAGCAAGCTAATCATCTTAGTGTGACAAGGCTAGGGAGATATTTGGGTAGGTGCTTAAGGTTAGCAGAAAAGACTTGGGGCAGGTATTGTAAAGAATGGCTGGATGCAAATATTCTCGCTGTCCTGATTTTGTGATAATCAGGGTAGGCTAAACATTTGCTATATTAGAAACCATGCATTTGTCCCCAGACCTAGTTTTTCGCTCTAGGTCTGGTTTTCAGAATGCTGGTGAGATACTAAGCCTGATTTATTATATGACCATCCTGTATGGGAAAAGACTGTAACTCTAGGTATCTTTGGTCAACCTTAAGAAATATAGCAGGGTGATGGATGTGGCTCAAATGGTTGGGCATCCGTCTCCCATAGGAGGGAACTGGGTTTGATCCCCAGGACCTCCCAGTAAAAATAAAAAAGGAAAATATAGAAGGCGCATGGGCCAACAGGCCCTGCAAGTGGGTGAGTCCCTCAGGGCCCGTGTGTGGGTATACCACCAGGCCCAACGAGCGGGTGTGCTGCCAGACCCCGAGAGCCATTCAGCAAGATGATGACGTAACAGTAGAGTGATACAAGGGAGAGCCAAGAAAAGACGTGCCAAAAAAACAGGAACTAAGATGCGCAGGCGGTAGTAGGACGCCTCACTCCCACATTGGAGGTTCTGAGGATCGAATCCCAGTGAAGAAAGGAGGAGAAGGGTGAGAAGAGAGGGCAGGAAACAGACACAGAGAGTTGCCCAGTGAGTGGACACAGGAGCAGCAAAAATGAGGGGGGATGGTGGAAAAATGGATAAAAGTAAATAAATAAATCCTTAAAAAATGTATAGGGGAGGAAGATTCGGACTATAGTTAATAGTAATACTTTGATGATGCTCTTTCATCATTTGTTAACAAATGTTTCACAACAATGCAGGATGTTTGTGGGGGCCCTGTATGATGTTATGCATGCTTGTTTTGTAAGATCACGATGTTTGCTGAACACTTATAATTTATGTATGTTCATGAATGAATGATATGCTTCAATAAATTGTTTTAAAAAAAAAAAAAATGGCTGGGGCATTTGCTGTAGAATTTGGATGGGATTTGTTTCAGCCTAATCTAATAACCCAGATCTCTCATAGTATGTGTCAGGCAAATTCAAATGTGTGTCTGCTTTGTCTCTTGATAAATATTCCTATGGTATGCCAAGAGATTCTGTTAATCTTCTGTTTGACCATAGAGTTGACCTTTGAAAATTTACCTTAGACTTTTCCCTTGTGTCAAAATAAATGTGCCAGTATAAGAGTAAAACCTCAAAGCAAATGATAAAGTAAGTTACATGCAACAGCTTTAAGAAAGAGTACTGAATAGAGAGTATTGGAGCTACTAATTCATATTTTTGACATCAATTAAATTGTCAACACTATATCATTTGGAGTTTGAGAGTGAAATCACTCCTCATTAATATTAAACTGAAACTGAGGAGAAAATACAAATATTCTTTGTTGGAGAAATTGTAAAATCTTGGAATTGCAACAAATAGCCATATAATTTAAGAGTATTTTTCTGTATTTCTCCCCCACTCCCCAGCTCACCTCCCCAGAACTTCCCCATATCATTGAAGAATGTTTTTTAGGAAACATCCAGAATTTAAAGTGGGGTAGAGATGGGAAGACAACATCTCCCTTTAAGTAGTTGATATGTTTTTCGTTTTTGTTTGTTTATCTGCCCAGAAATTTGACTAGCTCTAAGAGACCTAAACAAATATAAAGTAGAATTTGGGCTTCTTCAGGCATTTTACTGATCATATTTCAGCCCATTTATTATTCTCTATTGCTCATTGGCTTAAGTCATAGAAGGTCAGAACTGATGTTGTTTAAAGGCAAAGCATTTAAGGATGTTTGTGTGTGTGTTGGTGTTAATGTGTTTAAAAGAGGGGAAGGGAAAGTTTGTAAAATTTTTAAAAGTTAAAAAAAATTAAATAGCTAAGAAATGACAAAGGAGATTTGGGGCGGGGGTTGTATTAGTTAGCCAAAGGGGTACCGATGCAAAGTACCAGAAATCTGTTGGATTTTATAAAGGGTTTTCATTTGGGGTAAAAGCCTACAGTTACAAGGCCCTAAAGAGTCCAACTCAGGGTTGCTTTCTCACCAAAGTCAGTTGCCACATGTTGAAGCAAGATGGTTGCTGATCTCTGTGAGGGTTCAGCCCCCTTCTCTCGGCCACAGGCTGGCATAGGGCTTGTTTCTTTCATCATCTCTCCCCAGGGCTCCAGGATCAAAGTTCTCTCCTTTGCCATGACATGGAGCTCTCTCTCTTCCTGTGTCTTCTTCTGTGTGTTTTCCTGAGTGAGTGTCCATTTATATCAGCCCACCAAGGGGCTGGGGCTCAACCAGACTGATGCCCTACTGACTACTATGTGGTTGAATCAAAGCCCTAATCTTAACATAATTTAATCAAAGACATCTCATCTGAATCTAATACAATCAAAGGACATCACATCCAGAGGAACAGATTAGTTTAAAAACATAATCTCTCTTTTGGGGATTCATAAGTAATCTCAGACTGCCACACTCCACCTTCTGAATCCCCCAAAGACATCACAATATTAAAAAAAAAAAAACCCTTAAATCCCTTCAGTTAGCAATGCTATGTACAAAATCACATCACAATCAGTTTTTAGAAATATCGTTTGTCTTGGGGCTATAGACCTGTGAAACTTACAAAACAATTTATCTGCTTCCAATAGACAAAGGGACAGCTATAGGATAAACATTTGTATTACCATAAGGAGAATTTGGGAGAGAAACATGAGTCATTGGTCCCCAACAATTCTGAAAACCTGTAGGGCATACTCCATTAGATTTCAAAGTCTGAGAGTCATTCTTAAGATGATGCTTCCTTCTCCTCCTTGGGGCCTCATGGGGGCCAACCTTTTCCAAAGGCTTGCCCAATGGCCATTTTCTTGGTTCCACCTCATCAAGCATCTGAGTGGAGATGGAGCTCCAGACCTCACCCTCCAAGAACATTGGGGTGATGGCCACACTTTACCCATTCTCTGGGATAGAGTCTCAGCCCCCTTAGCTCAGTGAGGTGGTGGTAACATTCTCCATAATCTGGCATACAGGCCCAATCTCCTCAGAACAGTGAGGTGGTGACCTGGCCTTCCCTGATCTATGGGGAAAAGGCCCACCCCTCTCAGAGCACTGGGGTGGTGACCTCACTCTTCCCAACCCTTGGGGAATGTACTCCACCCTCTCTGTAGCCCGGGAGTGGGTGACAGGGAGGTGGAAGCAAAACTCTCCCTGAATAGTGGGCTGGAACATCCACCTTCTTCAAATGCCAGGGTAAACTCACCCTCTCTGTACATGTGGGTGGGATTTCTCTCTCTGCCCAAGGATATGTCTTAATTCCAGATCTCAGCATCCATGGTTTTCCTCTTACAGCCATTTTTGCTTCCATCTCACCCCTCCATGTCCCTTTTAGTTCAGGCTGACAGTGATTTTGTTCATACAAATCTCACAAAAAGCTTGTTGGTTTAGCATGTAGGAAGCAGGGATCCAAGCCATGAGACAGTAAAACTTTCCACAAGTCTTTCCTAGATAACTGAATTTTCAATCCTGACTTAATTGATTTCCAGAGGCTTGGAATTTCTGGAATCAGTTTCTGGTTTCTTTGTGCCCAACAATTCAGTTCTCAGCTTATTCTTCTCACCTGGCATCCTGCTATAAGCTGCAAGGAGAAGCCAGGCCACATTCTCCAAGTTTACTTTGGAAAGCTCTTCAGCTCAGTGTCCAAGCTTGTAATTTTCAAATTCTGAATTCCATACAACATCAGGAGTCAATCTTGCTAAGTTCTCTGTGACTTTATAACAAGGATCACCTTTTCTCCAGTTTCCAATAATATTTCATCACTTCCTTCTAAGGCCTTATCAGAAATAACTTTAGTGTGAATATTCTTGCTGACCTGATTTTGTGATAATCAGGGTAGGCTAAATATTCGCTATATTAGAAACTATGCATGTGCCCCAGACCTAGTTTTTCGAAATGCTGTTGATAAACTAAGCCTGATTTATTATATGCCCATCCTGTTTGGGAAAAGACTATAACTTTGGGTATCTTTGGTGAATTTTAAGAGATATAGCAGGGGGACAGATGTGGCTCGGGTGATTGGACGTCTGTCTCCCATATGGAGGGACATGGGTTCGATCCCCAGGACCTCCTGGTAAAAATAAAAAAAGGAAAAATAGAGAAGGTGCTTGGGCCACCAGGCCACATGCATGGGTGCCCCGCCAGGCCCAGTTAGGTGAGCCGTCATGCTCTGCGCATGTGTGCACCGCTAGGCCCCGTGAGCGGGTGAGCTGCCAGGCCCCATGCACGGGTGCACTGTCAGGCCCCACAAGCCACACAGCAAGATGATGATGTAACAGGAGAGTGACACAAGGGAGAGCTAAGACGAGACACACTGAGAAACCAGGAACTAAGTGGCAGAGGCGGTAAGACGCCTCTCTTCCACATCGGAGATTCCAAGGATCGAATCCAAGTGAAGACCTGAGGAGAAGGATGAGAATAGAGGGCAGGAAATGGACACAGAGAGTTGCCCAGTGAATGGACACAGAAACAGCAAAAGGGGGGGTGGGGAGTGGTAAAAATGGATAAAAGTAAATAAATAAATAAATCCTTAAAAATATGTATAGTAGGAGAGGAAGATACAGACTAAGGTTAGTAGTAATACTGTGACGATGCTCTTTCATGATTTGTTAATAAATGTTTCACAACAATGCGGGGTGTTTGTGGGGCAGTGATGTGTGGAAGCCCTGTATGGTGTTATGCATGTTTGTTTTGCGATGTTTACTGAATACTTATAGTTTATATATGTTCATGTATGAATGATATACTTCAATAAATTGTTTTTTAAAAAAGGCAGGGGAAACAGAGAGATTGTGAGGTGGAGAATTTTCTTGTTTGTTATTATTATTATTATTTTGTGGAAGTAATGAAAATACTCTAATAATGATTGAAATGATGAATGCACAACTATGTGATTATACCAAGTACCGTTGCTTGTACACTATGGATGAATTGTATGCTTTATTAGTATTATCAATAAAATTGATTTGTTAAAAAAAAAAAAGAAAGAAATTTAGGCTCCATATTCTTACCAACAGTATCTTCAAAGCAATCTAGGTCTTTCCATCAAGCATCTCACATTTCCTCAAAAAAAATACCCCTTATGCATTTATAAAACAGTTCCAGCATTTTTGGTAATTGCCTCAGACTGTACCCACTCTTGGTACCAAATTCTGTATTAGTCAGCTGAATGGGTGCTGATGCAGAGTACCAGAAATTTGTTGGCTTTTATAAAGGGTATTTATTTGGGGTAAAGCCTTATAGTTACAAGATTCTAAAGAGTTCAACTCAAGGTTGCTTTCTCAACAAAGTCAGCTGCCAAGTGTTGAAGCAAGATGGTTGCTGGTCTCTGTGAGGGTTCAGCCTTCCTCTCTCTCAGCTACAGGTTGGCATAGGGCTTGTTTCTTTCCATCATCTTTCCGTGGGGCTCCAGAATCAATGTTCTCTCCTACTCCATGTCTATGGAGTGCTCTCTTTTCCTGTATGTCTTCTTGAGTGGGTGTCCATTTATATCAGCCTACCAAGGGGATAAGGATTCAACCCTGAGTCATGCCCTACTGACGTGGTCAAATCAAAGATCCTAAATTGGTTTTATTAAAGTTAAAACCTTTGAATTTAATACAAACAAAGGGTATCACACCCAGAGGAACAGGCCAGTTTACAAACATAATCTTTCTTCTTTGGGATTCATAAATAATCTCAAACTGCCACAGGGTGGAAAAAGAGGTAATGCAACATAGTGGTAAGTGGATTTATCTAGATTGAGTCCCACTCCTCACTTCAATGGTTATGTGATATTAAGAAGTTGTTTTGTCTTATAGTCATTTTAAGCCTCAAAATGGAGAAAATATCTGTGGTACAGACTGGCAATTTTCCCCTAATACCCATCTTCCCCCTCATCCATAGTAACACAGTATTTAATGTGTTACTATTTAGTGTTATTCTGGCCTCTCAGAATAAAGATAAAATTTCCCAATCTACCTTGCAGCTAGGTGTGTCCATGTAACCACATTAGCCAGTGTGTAGTAAAGAGAAGTCTCCAAAGCAGCTCCCAGGAATCTTCCTTAAAGACAACTTCCCCTTTTCCTACTTCCTGCTACATGGAATGTGGATGTGATGGCTGAAGTTCCTTGCAAGATAGTGAGGACAGGTGTGACACCAAAGGGATGGCAAAACAGAAAGCTGGAAGGAGCCTATTTACATGAGGACTTAGTGGGGTAAGTGTTTAGCATGGAAACCCATAAAAATATGAGTTTCTTCCTTCCCTTTTTTGTGCCAAAATAGAGCACAGCAGTCTACTCATTTTGTGGTGTCAGTTTTGCTCTTCATTAACTATGTTAAAGTAAAATTATATGAAATTTGTTGTTGTTTTTGCAAAAATTGAGACCTGTGGAAAATCTTCCATTTTCCTTTTCTCTGCAACTCTGAGAACAACTTAACTATAAATCTAAGGAATTGTGGAAGGATAGAAATGGTGGGAGAGACTATATTAAATAACTTTAATCACAGTGGCTTGGACAGGGGTATGATGTAGTACTTATAGATTAGCTAAGATGGGTCTGGTTTGGTATCCCATCCCTGTCATTTCCTATAGGAACTTGGACAAGTTGCTTATCTTCTCTGAGACTTTGTTTACTCATCATTAAAATAAAAGAATAATAGTATATAAAGCTGTTGTGAGGATTAAATAAAGTAATTAAGATGCTTAATTAAAATTTTTATATAAAGGTAGCTATAAATGACAATACATCAACAATAATAACGTTCAAATGTGATTATGTAATATGCATAGTTGCTTTCTTAATTTCTTTCTGAAAAGAGGCAGGTCATAAATATTAATCAATAAATAAATCGATAAGTCAATAAATTAGGTAGTTTCTACTCTTCAGCAGTAAATACACCTGTAATATGGATTAAATTTTCCCATATAGATATTGTTGAAGGGCTTGGCTGTTTCATTTCCCATTGCTATCAGATAAATCATTGCTATGATTAAATGTATGTTATGATGGCATACATGAATAATTTGTAATAGTCATTTTAAAGAGCAAAATGATGATCTATGGTTGCTCCACTTTACACTTTGCTGGGTTGTTGGCAGTACTTTATGCTATGTTAGGATGTCATAAAAATCATAATCAAATCAAAGCACACAAAAAAATTTTAAAGCAGCTTAAAAAATCCATCCTAGAATTTCCATTCATTTAGTTAAGTCAATCAGCCTGTACTGTATGCACCAGGCAATTGAGCTGGGACTACTGAGAGGGTTCACAGTTCAGCAGCAGAGACAGACGCATACTCATCTAGCTACATCACTGCTCTATGATTCCTGTCCTAGGCATGGACAAAGCAGGAGAGAGAGGAAATATAAATATTGATACATATGTGAGGAGGGGCAGTTAGGTTTAAAAGAGGAAGTGACTTCTTCCTGGGTCTTCACCTGGTGAACGACAGAGTGAGAAACAGTCCCAGCCAAGACACTGAAGTATGCAGTAAAGTGCATGGTGTTTCAGGAAACGAGGAGTAGTTCATTGTGATGGGAGCTGAGGACAAGATGGCACATATTCTGACACTGATACCTGCGCTCACCTTTCTCTGGTCACTGAGTGTTTGTATATAGGGGAAAGCAGGCATCGGAGAAGATAAGGCACACACTACAAGAACTGGGGCCTGATCCTTTCCTCTGCAAAGGCTTGGGATTGTCTGGTGATATTGTGGTTGTGCTTTGCTGCCGATCACCATGAGCAACTGGGATGGCCACCTCAGGCAGCCACTGAAGGCAGCCTAGGTTTTTGTCCTAATTCCTAAAGGAAGCATTCCATATTCCTAAATATTCCTAAAGGAAGAGTCATATTCCAATGACTCTGACTCCTCTAGAGTTTGGTTCTGATACCTGAACAAGAGAGAACAGGAGGATTTTGGTTAGTCTGATGTGAAATGAGCAAATACCGTGTTGCATTAATGAACTACCACTGCAGAGAATTCCTAGCACCAACAACTTTTCTATCAGTGCCTGGAGAATTGAGGGCCTTTAGGGAAACTTTTGAACTGGCAAGACCCTAGGACACATAAAAGATCTCTTTATGTGTTATTTTAGCTATTTTAGCTTAATAACTACTCTTCAAAACACAGTATAAAATCATGACAATCCAGAGCTTTTGAGGTAGGGTGTATTAGTCTAGTTTAGAACATCTCTTTGGAGCTTGCTAATCCATGCACGTCTAATTACTTAAACTCTGTGCTTCAGTTTCCTCATCTTTAACAAAGGGCTAATCATGACTGCCTTTGTAGGGTTGCTGAAGACACTAAAAGAGTTAATATATGTAATCGTTGATGTCTGGCGTTATTACAGCCATTCTTTAAATTTTACTCATTTCCCCTCACTACCACTAGGTGGAGAGTGTCTAGGCATGGTGTCTCAGTGATGCTACTTTAATTAGAAGCTCTTTTATTCAAGTTCTTAGACAGTGCTGTTCTCTAAATGGTCTGGGGTCACACAGGTGTCGCCTGTTCCTGCTTGCCCAGTGAAAAGCAACACCTGAACCATGACCTGTGAAACAACGTGAATGGCTTGGGTTTGTGTCGCCTAAGGACAGTCTTTCCTAAAATTAGGTGTGTTGTTTGTGATGCAGGAGTTGAGGAGGGACCAGAGTTAAGGAAAACACAATGATCTGAACTCAGGTAGAAAAGACAGTTTATGGAAAAGGAATAAACCACCACTAAGAATTGACTGGAAATACAGCTCAACTCTAAAAGCACTGTTCATCTCCAGGTTATTGGTATAGACCCACGTCTAGTGAAGGCTTTAATGAGTGGCTCTCACTGCAAGGGCAGAAACGTCATCTATCTTATTCACCATTTATCCACAATATCCATCTCTGCCTGAAAATGAAATAATCAATTAACATGTGCAGAATGAATCAATCAATTACAGGGTGAATGTTACAAAAGTCTTGGAGGACTTCAGTGAAAGGTTTGTACTCTTCATATTCTAGGACAGTGCTTAGTTCCAATATCTTTTTTTCAAATGATAGTTTACTTAGAAGTCAGCAAGAAAATCCATCAAGTGATCTTTGGGATCCACTTTGACTGAAAAGCCACAAGAAATGCTTCAACAGGCCAGTGGGCTTCCTGGACAAAAAAAAACTGTCATCTTCATACTCTTCTTCCTATTTAAACACTTCTTGGAATGTTTCAACATACAGGTACTTTTTTAAAAAAACATTATCTTTTTATATCAAAGTTACAAATTACTCACTTAACACAAGATAACTACAGTAACAATAAATCTGCTTTAGTCAACAGTTACACTGCTCCCTTACTTTTTGTTCATTCCCCATTCTTGAGAGATTTGGGACGATGTCCACTCTGACTGCTTCAGGTTGAGAAGGGACATAGATATTATGGAGCAGAGGAATGGTATTGTTTTGCTTGCAATTGCAGATACTCCATAAAGGTACTTTTTGGCCTCCAAAGTGGAAATTAATTCCAATTCAGGTTCCGGTCCCTCCAATTTCTTTCTCTGCTATGCTTCCTCTTCAAATGTCAGAGGGATGTTCTACATAATGAATGGAACCTTGATCTTAGAGTTGGCCGTTTTCAGCGATAATTTTGGCTTCTTCCCATGCAGAAGAAGGCTACCTTCTAGCCTTCTAGCCTCCAGCTACACTAATGAAAGACTTGAATTTGCAGGCACCTCCCCTTTGATTTCAGCCTTTAGGAATTTGGCAAAAGCCCTGTCTCCGCTCCCTGATCGTTGGATCAGCACTGCTATAGGGCTGTGCTTCTGGTCCTCTGGGGAATCCTGTTATCCTGAAGCAAAGTATTTGCTTCCCACTCTGTGCAGAACCTTTAGGACAACTAACGAGAAAATGGTAATGGCAGGGGGTTGGGATAGAACAGACAGAACAGTATTTGGGGAATGTGGAAAACATCTTGAGCCCTTGATGCTGGACCTTCTTTTCAACAGGGACATGTTTATACACATTTATTTAAAGACTCTCTTTTTTCTCCTAGTGTTCACATTCTTTAGGTGAAGGGAAAATTTTTACTGATGTCAAACTTCTCATTTAAAATGTAGTAAATGTCTATCAGTAGGGAATGATGGTTAAATTATGGCACATCCCCCTGATTGCCCAGACAGGATCAGTAAGCCCAAGCAGATGCTCTCAGAGTACATTGTACTTTTCCTATCTTGAGGTGTAATTATAGTTTTACTTTTATGATTATTTAATATCTGTCTTATCTGCTATACTGTAAGCCCAATGAAGACAGGGTCCATGAGGGTGGGCATGGTGAGCCCAGTGCTTTGCACTGGGTATGGTGCCCAATAGATCAGAGGTTCTTAACTTTTTTTGTTCCACGGACCCCTTTGCCAGTCAGGTGAAATGAATATACTGTAATTATTTATTGTATACATTCATAAGTGAAGGAAATGTTAGATTTCAGTTAGAGGTCAGAGAAAATAAAGATAATAAGCTGATTTTTTTCAGTTCAAGCTCACAGACCCCCTGAAATCTTTCCACGGACCCCCTGGTGGTCTGTGGACTCCTGGTTAAGAACTCCTGTAATAGAGGCTTAATAAATATTTGACTGTAAAATTAAATACATAAAGTAGAATACCACTTTATGTTAAATATGATAGTGTGGAATTGTTTATTGACATATAAAGTTACCCATAATATAATGTTAAATTTTAAAAATCAAATTCTAAAATAGTAGATATAGTATGATCCGATTTTTAGAAATAGCATAGCTACACACAGATATAAGAATCAACATGTTAAGAGTAGTGGATTATGATATTTTATTTTCTTTATAACTCTGTATTATCTGATTTTAAAAATCACCATTTATTTGATTATTTTTTTATTTTGAAATAAATCAAGTAGACATTAGAACTACCTTTTCTTCTGGCACAAACTCATTTGAACAACTAAATTTGGCATACATATTCAGTCAGACAAGTATTAGAAAGAATCTGGATTTCTAAATGCAAATCAAAGTGCTGGATAATTATTTTGGTTCTGTTTCTGATTAAAGTGAGCCTCTAATAAAACAATCATTATGATACCATCATTTCTGTATCACATTTATTTTTTTATTTTTCTGCCTATAAATGCCCATGAACCTCTTCTCCCTTCTCTTACTCATTTTCCTATTCAGAATATGGGGAATGGAATAGACCTCAATTTCTTACCCTATCCTGTTTTTTTAGCTGAAGGCTAAGTAAGTTAAAAAGGAGTGGACTTCTGGATGTAAGAAAATGCCAGAGGCTGCTACATTTAATATGCCCTTACTTGAAGGAAGTTTACAAACATGAAGTTTCTTCCTAACAAAACACCAAAATAGTACCAAAATTCAAAAAATTTACCCATTTTAAACAAACACCTTTAATGGTGTTACTGGTTATAAAACTATAATTGGGCATTTTTAAGATCACCTTATAATTTTTCCTATTAAGAAATATTAATTTGTATAAATAAGACATTTACAGATGATAATCTCTACGGAGCAAGAATATTCTTCTGGATATCTTAAAAGTATAATTGCACTTATTTTACACAACAATTTGCATTACTGTGGGGAAATAGAAAATATTTTTGTATATAAATTCCTTTTCCCAACTAAGAGTAGTTGAAAGAAAAGTTTCATGTCAGTTAAAAAAACAACAACAACAACAAAAAACGCAAGTACTGTATATAGCTAAGTGTCTTTTTGTAACATTAACTTTGTTGTTCTTGCTAGTTTCAATCCACTCATTCAAAGACCTCAGCACCATATTAAGTCATACTGTGACCTATAAAATGTAACAGCCCCAAGAAACTACTACATCATAACTCTTTTCAGTAAAAAGTCTAATAGAATAGTGAGAAGTATTGTGTCTTAAGCCTTAATCAGATAATACAGATCATTTGTAATATGGATTGTAATGAAGAACACGGGCTGGCGCAGATAGGTTTTACATATTCTTTGGAAGCCCAAAAAGTTCAAGAAGTCGTATCAATCTTCATTTCAGATCTAGTAGCATAAAAGCTGGGTTTTCTAAGTAGGATTTCCATAAATTTGAGAAGCGTGACATTGTAGCACCATCAATAATTCTGTGATCAGCTGACCAGCTCACATTCATTATCTGTGCCTTATATATTTCTCCCTTCTGGTTAAATCGGGGAAGGGCCTAGATATAAGGAAAAGAACAAAGAGTAAATCTTCACTCAAAGTTAAAACACATCAGGGTTGTAAAATAAGGCCAACACCCCTCCCTACAATTGACAGGAAATGGGCATCCCAGATAAATTTTGAAAATGGTAATATACTTTCCCCATCATCTTTGTGTATATGTGCCTCAATTTTTTCAGAGTTTCTCCAAAGTATTTCCTTTCCACTGTATAATTTCTACAACTACATTAAATTTCATCTCAGATTTCAATTATTTAACAAATATTTTGAGTACCTACTATGTGCCACGTACTCTTCTAGGCACTGGGTAAGAGCAGTGAATATCCTTGTCATCTCAGAGCCAACATTTTAATGGCGAGAGACAATTAAGATAAAGAAGTAAAATGTGTAGTGTGTTAGATGAAAAGTGCACAGGAAAAAAAGCAATTTGCAAAGGGGATAGAATGTTGGCAGGGGTGGAGGTAGGGGATAGTGAGCATTTTTTGACAGGGTGGGCAGGAAAAATGTAACCAGGGCTTCCTCACTGAAGGCAGTGAGGCAAAAAGCTATGGGGATATCTGGAGAAAGAGGGAGAGTGTGAGCAGGACTGGAGTGCTGGAGGAACAGCAAAGGAGGCAGGCAGGGCAGCTGCAGTGAGGGCAGGGGTGAGTGGTGGGAGATGAGGCACAGAGGCAGGGTGAAGATGGGCATGTTGCTAAGGGCAGTGCTTCTTAACCTGTCTTTGGTAAAGAACCTATTTGTTTGTTTGTTTGTTTGTACTGGGGGTCAGGGATTGAATCCAGGACCTCATATGTGGGAAGCCAGTGTTCAACCACTGAGCCACATCGGATTCCCTGAGTTGGTTTTATTGTTAGCTTTGCTTGTTGTTTGTTTTTTCAGGAGGCACCGGGAACCAAACCTGGGACCTCCCATGTGGGAGGCAGGAGCTCCACTGCTTGAGCCACATCTGCTTCCATTTTTTTCCCCCCATTAGGCCAGTAAAAATAATTTATTGGGAAATAGGGGAAAGAACAGAGCTTGCTGAATGGGAGACAAAGACAGAAATACACACCAAGATTTGGTGCGGGCTCCTCTATTTGTTTTTAATTTCCAATCTTCTGCCGGCTATTTCAGAATGTTCACTGAGAGTGGGTAGCAGTGAGAAGTTTGCAAGATCTATTAGATATCCACGCAGATTATATGACTTTGAAATTCAAAGAAGGTCAGTCTGGAGATAATAAATTTGGGAGTCATCAGTGTTTAAATGGTGTTTTAAGCCAGGAGATTGGATCAGATAAAGAAGAGAAAGGGCCAGGACTAAGCCTTGGGACACTCCAGTACTTAGATTTGGGGAGATAAAATGTGGGCAAAGGGGACTCAGAACAAATGGGAGGTGAGATAGGAGGAAAATCAGGATGGAGTGGTATTCTGGGAGCCAAGGTGAAGAAAGTGTTACAAGGGACGGGGGTGGTGGAGTGTCTCCAGGGCAGCTAACAGGTGAAGGAAGATGAGGACCGAGAAATGAGTAACATAGAGGATTCAGCAACCTAGAGAATTTAGCAACAACGCGTTTAAAAATTTTTAGTAAAAAAAACTAGCAAAGGAGAGAGATGATGCAAAAGGACAAAGGAATTAAATACTATTTGTCCCTATCCAACAAAAGATTAGTTACGTTAAGGCACTGTGAAGAATTATACTCTAAGAACTATACTTCAGAGCTTGAAGAATCCATAGGGAAAATGCTTCTGTAAAAATACGTACAAAGAATTCAGAAGAAAACAAAAAGTTGATAAACAGTGTGATGGTCTGGAAACTGTAGGAAACCAGAAGAAATTTGTGAGCATCAAATGTTGAATTCCTGCTGGGAGAAGACTGAGTGATAGAGATGTTAGTCAGAGAAACTCTAGTTTGGGAAAGAACAGTCTCCTGCCGGGGTCAACAGAACTGTATCTTCATTTTTTTTTTTTCCTCCCCATCTCCACTGGTTGCCAGAAGGGAGAATGGATGCTACGAAGAGGTGGTAACTTAGCAGCTGAAGTGCTGTCTGCTAGAAAGCAAATCAAAAACTAAATAAGTGGTTGGGAGAGAGCTGGATACCAACATGAAAATAATAAACTCATGAAAGACAAGTCCCAGAGATGTCCAGTGTGGAAGCATTGTAAGTATGGAAAAGAAGAAGGATTCTTTTTAAAGCATGAAGAGCAAAATCAAGGTTAATGTAGTGATTAATAATGAAGGACATTTTAATAACAGTGGCATTGAAATGGAATCCAGAAGCTTATTTCTTCATTGGTGGTTCCTGACCTTGAGTTAATAGGGATGCCCCTGATTTCCCCCTGCCCCACCCCACCCTGCAAATTCTGATTCAGTTTGTATTGGGTGAGCTTGAGCATCATTTTGTAAAGATCCCCTGATGATTCTACTATGCAGCTAGGGTTAAGAATCCTTGCATCCATTATTCTAAATCGATATTTCCTCAACATGGCTACAGATCACCTGTGCTGGAACCATCTGGCTTCTTGTTTAATATGTAAGTCATGAGGGCTCTGCCCCGCAAGGCCAAGAAATCTGTATTTTTTTTAAATTTATTTTTATTGTGGGTAAAAATAAAAATTCTCACAATACATACAAACATTTGCAAAATGATATATAAATATATATGCATATATGTGTATTTGCTTACAAAAATGTTATTTATATATATATATACATATATTTTAAGAGGTGCTTAGATTACCCAAAATATTACACGGAATCCACTGGGATTCCCATGTTGCCCACCTCCCACACCTCCCACCACAAGAAATCTGTATTTTTAAACCAGCTTTCCCGATGATTCTTGAACTGAGTAAAGTCTGAGAAAAACGTATGTCTCAGTTAGGAATAACAATTTGGATTGGCTTACTAATATTGATATTTTGAAATAATGGTAATATTTTGATAGAAATATAAGCTTTATTTGTGCTTATCCATAAAGATTCACATCTGTGCCTGGCATAACCGACGGTGGTTGAGCCAGACAAAAGCAATGCAGAGCATCATTTATTATATGTGGAGGCAGCCACATGAACTGCAGGTCTAGTTGTTATAAAGAAATAATAGGCTTACTGAGCCAAACATTAAAAACTCAAACTTACATGATAAGGGGAAGGCCTTAGAAATCGTTATTCTTCTTTGTGGTTACGTCTCCCGATTTTTATTTTATTTATTTTTATCTCCCCTTCCTCGTTGCTTGCGCTTGCTGTCTGCTCTCTGCTGTTCATTGTGTGCTTGGCTTCTTTTTCAGGAGGCATTGGGAACTGACCCCAGGACCATCCCATGTGAGAAGGAGGTGCCTAATCGCTTGAGCCAGCTCCGCTCTCTGCTTGTTGTGTCTCTCTTTGTGTTTCCTCATTGTGTCTCTTCATTGCATCATCTGGTTGCGCAGCTTGCTGCGCCAGTCTGTAGCACCAGCTCAATGACTTGCTCGTCTTCTTTAGGAGGCACCAGACACCAAATCTGGGACCTCCTGTGTGGTAGGCAGGCGCCCAACCGCTGAGCCATATCTATTTCCCTCTCCCAATTTTTTAAACTCTATTTTTCAATTATTTAATAAAAACATACCTTAATTAATCCAAGAGCCCCAATTGCTACTTCAGGTGGCAGTATTACTGGTTTGGCATAAGTACCACCAATCTAAAAAGAAAAAAAAAAAACAGAAAAGTAGAAAACTTTTAGCTTTAGGGGGATGAATGGAAAATGAAATTTTATAGTATTCTTAAATGAGCATATGATCAGACATTTTATGTTATGGTGTAACCGAGGGTTAAGAACTAACAAATAATTAATTATGGAATCATTATATAGATGCCTTTTTACTTTACAGTATATTATAAAATAGCCAAAGGTTAATATGTGAAATTACTGAAACTGGCTAGACCGACCTTACCTTTTGGGTATGGTCATTTCTGAGACCTGCCATTATGATGGTTATTCCAGATTGATCTTACCCTTGTATATCAACATTTCTGTTGAACCCCACCCTCCTGTTTGAAATCCATAAAAAAACCTTGTAACTGACCCCCACTTTGTACTGCCCCCCCCCAATCTGGTTCAGTCTCTTAATGTTTATTAATGAGTCAGCCCCACCTCAATTACTCACCAGCCTAAACCTCCCTGTCTTTTGCTACTATAAAACTATCAGAATTACTGCAGTTCAGGCAGGCAGATTTTTGGGCCCTTAGGCCTCCTTTGCTAAGTGCTAGCAAATAAACTCTTTCTTTCTTTGAAACTCCAGTGTCTCAGGAACTGGTTAATGAAGTGCATTGGTCAGAAGAACCCGCACTTGCTCCGTATCAATCAATGGTTTGTGAATTTGAACATTATTACTCACTGAGCCAATGTTGGAAAGAGTAAATGTTCCTCCTGTAAGATCGGTGGTTCCGATCTGACCTGCAGAGCCCAATTTCTGGAGACGGTTCAATTCACTAGCAATCTCAAATATAGAGCATATCTGAACATTTTTCACATTAGGGACAATCAACCCTTGCTCAGTATCCATTGCTACCCCGATATTATGAGAAGCCTGAAAAAAAAAAAAGATAGTTTTTTTTTTGGCAAGAATATAAGGCAACAAGTCATTTTCTACATTGTTAGTGGAATGTAAGTTGATATAGACTTTCTGGAGAACATTTGACAATATTGTGACAGTCTGAAGTTGTTTTATGGATTCCCCCGCCCCAAAAGGATTGTGTTTTTTAACTAGTTTATTCCTGTGAGTGTGGGGCCCTTTTGATTGAACTGTGTCACTGAGGCATGACTCAGGTTGGGTCTCTGCTGTCTTACTGGAACTTTATATAAACGGAGACACTGAGAGAGATAGAGAAAGGAAATTGCCATTTTGATCCTGCCATGTGAGAGAAAGGAGAAAGTAGAGAGAGGACTCCAGGTTCGACTACAGCTGCAGAAACACAGGGAGGCCCTGAGAGGCTGAGAGAGGTCCTAGAGTCTGGAAGCAGCAGAGCACTGAGGCATGGAAAGAGGCCCCCAAGAAGCTGGGCCTACAGAGCAGCTCAAGGCTGAGGAGATGAGCCCTGCCATATGCCTGATTGCCATGTTGCAGGATGCCAGAATCACCAGCAGTTGACTTTGGTGAGAAAGCATCTCTGATGGTGCTTGTTTTGGATATTTCATGGCCTCAGAACTGTAAGATTTCCCCTAATAAAATTCCCATTTTAAAAAGCCAACCAATTTCTGGTACTTTGCATCAGCAGCACTGTGGCAAACTAAGACAAATATGTACCAAGAAATTCCCATTTATAAAAATTTGTGCTAAGGAGTTAAATGCAGAAGTATTTAAGAGTAAATTAATATTGAGTAAAGATTGTTTATAAGTTTAAAACACTGTGATCAAAATGTTTAATAGGGAAGCAGATGTGGCTCAAGTGATTGGGTTCCTGTCTACCATTTAGGAGGTCCAGGGTTCGATTCCTGGGGCCTCCTGGTGAAAGGCAAGCTGACCCAAGAGGAGACCTGGCCCATGTGGAGGGCTGATCCACACAGGAGTGCTGGCCTGTGCGGAGAACTGGCGCAGCAAGATGACGCAACAAAAAGAGACACAGAGGAGAGACAGTAAGAGACACAGCAGACCAGGGAGCTGAGGTGGCGCAATATTGAGCACCTCTCTTCCATTCCAGAAGGTCCCAGGATCGGTTCCCGGTGCCACCTAAAGAGAAGACAAGCAGACGCGAAGAACACACAAAGAGCAGACAGCGAATGCAAAACAACAGGGGGCGGGGGCGGGGAATAAATAAATAAATAAATCTTAAAAAAAAAATACAGTGAATTGATTGCATCTATGGCTGATTACATCTACAATCAACAAAGGTGACAGACTTCAGCAATGAGAGAAGTCTCATCTTATCAGCAGAGGGTTTTAATTGGAAAACTGAGGATTTTAGCAGTCAGAAAGAATTTCTATCTCTATTTCAGCCAGCCAGCTTCATCTGGGGGAATTTTATCAGAGTTCCCAACTTGTGGCCTGGCCTGACAGGATTCAGACTTGCCAATCCCCATAGTCATGTGAACCAATTCCTAGAATGTATTTCAGAATATTTACATCTCTCTCTCTCTTTCTCCGTCTTTCTCTCTCCCTCCCTCGCTTCTACTGGTTGTTTCCCTGGAGAACCCTAATACATATCCCAAACCTTTAATTCTAATCTAAAAAAGATAACATTTGAAGCATCTCTAATCTATAAGCACACTGAGACCATTTTGTGTTTATAAGAAGAACACTTTCAAAATGCATAACCAACCTTGTATGTTATGTTCTGGCAGTTTTCATCCACAGAAGCATTAAGAATGGGGAACTGTAGTAATCCCAAGGAAGCAGCCTATTTAATAGAAAGAGAATGCAACCTTAGCACTTTTAACCCAGACAGGATAGGGGATTCGAAGTTAGAAGAGGTGTAAAGGAGGAAGAGAGAAAACTCATCTGTGCTGGGTTTAATTTCAAGTCTACATGTACTCAGGCATATTACTCCCAATGTAACCTTCAAGCAATGTGGTACTAGGTCACTCTAATCATCTCAGCATAAATGATAGAGTAGTCAATCAGCTTGTAAATATCAAGGAGATTTTCAAAAACAACTATATAGACTGATAAAAGTTTCAAAGAAAATGTCTAAATTCTAAGTGATTCCTTCACTTATATGCAGAGCCTTAAGATTTCCATGAAAAGCAAACCTGTAGTTCAAAAACACGCTTTGAATTAAAACACAAAAAGACAAAAACAAGTAAGCTATTTCCTTGGGAGAAAGAACATGCAACCGGGTTTTCACAGTGCCCATTAGTTAGCATTCCACCTGATGTCCTCTGCCAAGGGACATTTACTTTAGAGTCCTTAATCTCATTTATTCTTCTCCCCCTCTGCCTTCTTCTCCCTTAATCTCTTTCTTTATGCTAAATGACATACTATAGAAATAAACCTTATATTTACATATTTTTCATATTTCTTATCTAGTGCCATATTCCCATGTTAACTTTAAAAAAATTTTCCCCAATCCTCCATTTTGAGAAAATTAAAACCTACAGAAGAGTTGAGAGAAAATAGTACCTACCTTCAACAACGTTAACAATTTTTCACTTTCTCTTTCTTTTTGAACCATCTGAAAATAAGCTGTCGACATGGTACTTCACCTCTAAGTACTTCAACATTTATTTCCTCAGAAGGTCCTTTCATAACCACCAAATCATCTCCACTCCCAAGATATTTAATAGTGATTCAAAAACAGCCCTTAATGCATATGTGCCACCTGATGTCCTCGGCCAAGGGAAGGATAGAGCTGGCTCAAACATTCACTTTACAGGCTGTCTTCCTTAACTGCATTTATTTCTTCCCTCTCTGCCTTCTTTTCTCTTAATCTTCCCCTTTTTTCTTTTCTTTCTTTTTTTTTTCCTTCCTGACACCATTCCTCTTCTGTTCATATTCAGATTTCCCTCACTGACTCCCAAATGTTCTTTATAGCTTCCCCCTACCAGATCTAGGAACTAATCAAGGTTCACAATTGCATTTGCTTGTCATGCCTTGTATTAAAATTAATAGGAAATTTAAAATGTTTAAGATCTTCCTTAAAAAGAATTCCCTCCCCTACTGTCTTCATCTGGTCCAATTAAGATTTCTTTGAATGCACTGTGTTCATTATTTTTGTCTGTAGGTGGGTGGTCTTGAAAAAAAAAAATTACAGATCCTGGGACTAGACAGTTAAAGAAAGAGGTTCAAAATATTAATCTGATTGGATTAAGGAAGTAGATCACTGAAAAATTCAACACTTTTGCACCTCACAGGACTTTATCAGAAGGGTGAAAAGGCAGCCAACTCAATGGGAAAAAATATTTGGAAATCACATATCTGATAAGGGTTTAATATCCAGGATATATAAAGAGATGTTACAACTCAACAATAAAAAGACAAATGCCCCAATTAAAAAATGGGCCAAAGACTTGAATAGACATTTCTCCAAAGAAGAAATACAAATGGCAAAAAAAACATATGAAGAAATGCTCAACATCACTCATGATTAGGGAAATGCAAATCAAAACTACAATGAGATATCATTTCACACCTATCAGAATGGCCACTATTAAAAAGACAGAGAACTACAAGTGTTGGAGAGGATGTGGAGAGATAGGAACACTTCTTCACTGTTGGTGGGAATGCAGGATGGTACAACCACTATGGAGGACTGTTTGGCAGTTCCTAAAGAAGTTGAATATAGACTTGCCATGTGACCCTGCAATACCACTACTGGGTATATACCCAGAAGAACTGAGAGCAGTGACACGAACAGACATCTGCACACTGATGTTCATAGCCACATTATTCACCATTGCCAAAAGTTGGAAACAACCCAGGTGTCCATCAACAGAAGAATGGATAAACAAACTGTGGTCTATTCACAGGATGGAATATTATGCAGCTGTAAGAAGAAATGAAGTCATAAAGCATATGGCAACATGGATGAACCTGGAGGACATTATGTTGAGAGAAGCAAGCCAGACACAAAAGGACAAATACTGTATGAATGCATTGCTATGAACCAAATTTATTGTGTAATGTATTGTTTGATTCAAAAAAAATTATATGTATCCATTACATTTAATTGAGAAATGTATATATTTATTCATCTGTGTTTACTTTTAGTTTTTAATTGTTTATATTTTCAATTGTTAAATGTACAAAATAAAGTAAAAAAAAAAAAAGTTTTATCAAGCAACCGTTTTGATATCTGTAACTTTATATTCCTTATGTAAAAATACATAACTAGGGCTACTCTTACAAGTATTACAAATAAGAACAGTATTTTCAGTATAACCTAAAGTTTGTACATAAAAGGCAATATCTGTGTAAACTGGATTAGAGGTAATTTTTTCTTGTACAACAATTTGTAGTGATTTCTAAAAGTGCTGAAACTTATATAAGCAGAAAAAAATGGTTATTTTAAAATTAATAAAGCATACTAAATTTTATTTTCAAAACCAGGACCAGTTATTTCATTCAGGCTGAAACGATGGAGAAAAACAGTAGTAAAAGAAATTCTGTCTATTAAAGAGCTGGTCTATAGTTGCTTCAAAGGAGACTTGCTGTTACCAGGAAGCAGTGAGAGGCACCCATTTAGGAATACGGAGGTGGTGTTTCCGTGGTCTTCACGGTTAACTTCTCCAGGAGGGTCTTCACCACATTCTTTCCCCAGGCCCTTGCTCCAGCAATCCTTCTCACTCACGTATTTTTAACTTCTCATTCTCCAGCTCCTTCTCTTAGTTTACAAATCTGTTAGATTTTTCCTTTGAGAGGATACCAGGAGGGGGTACAGATTGAATCTTTCCTCTATGTCCCCCACAAACAACCACCTTAACATACCTAACTGGCTGGATAATCCCCACCCAGCTCAGGAGGTAAGGAGATAAAAATATGACAGAGAAATGTCAATTTTATAAAGTTCTATGAAACAAGGAAACAGTACGTTTGCATACTTTTCTAACTATGTGATATGGGGAGAAGTAGTGCCCTTATGCAAACTTATGGTTAACACATTGCATATTTGCAAAATGAAAGTTTAAATGTTCTACTCAAGCTTTGTTTGAAATGAGTGATAGCTCACCTTTAAGAAAAAGGGCATAAAGGAGAGTTTAATTCCGCGAGCAAAAGCAACAGGCTTCAATTCTTCTCGTAGTTTAACCAGTTCAGTAAGGTCGACTTCATCACAATAGCCAAAGTGAGGAATTTTCAGGGCAGCAGACATTGTCTTGACCATTGCTTTGTGAAAGCCTGGAAAACATTTAATCCTTTTTATTTGTTTATTTTAGATTCTTACCCAAACCCTTTTTTCACCAAAATAGAAGATACTCTAATGTTGTTTACTTTCTTAACTAAACTCTTCCTCTTGGAGCTAGGATCTTCATCACCTTACACAATTTGAAGGCCACTACTGTCACTGCCTTCAAAGTCAGTACTTCAAGTACTGACTGAAGCATGTCACCCAGTGGCAAGTGAAATAATGTAATAGGTCACCACTTTAAATGCTGTGCTGTGTACAAAATTCAAAAGGATACAAAGCCACATATCTACATAATGGCTTTCTTGAAAAGCCACTCTCATGGAGGGTAATCATCCTAAGAGTTTATTAAAAATAAAACAAATCAGAACTAGTAATTTTGAAAAGCTAAATAAAATAATGAATGCCTAAAAGATCCCGAGTTTACCAGCAGAACAATTATTGGTATGCAAGTTTGCATTTCAAGAAACCTGCTACAGTAATACTCCTCAGAAATGAACAGTATAAATTGAAGCTTTTCTTTGAAAGCTGTCACTTTACCATTTATTTTCTTTGTTTTTTTTTCTCTTTCTCTTTTTTTGTTCACCATTTATTTTTAATAATTATATGCTGAATCTGAATTCTCCCATTAGTAAGAATTAAAAACACTGTAAAATATGCATGGATCTCTTGAAGTAGTTTCCCCCACAAATAAATGTACTATATAATGCCTTACAATATTGTTGCTGTTTTTGTTATTATTACCATTACCTTTAATGGGTTCTGTTCTGTCTTTGCCTGTGAATATTGGAGGTTTTGAAATTGGTATAGGAATAGTCCTGTCTTTTGGTGTTGCTGGAGGTGGCATAATTTCAGCTTTTGGTGAAGGAGGTAATATAGCTCCTGTCTGCTTTGCCAAATAGTTGAGAATATCTTCTTTAAGTATTCTGCCATCTTTTCCTGAGCCAACAACTTCACTCAGCTTAATCTAAAAAAATAAGTTAATGCTAGAAGTAAAACTACTTACAAATAAACAAATCTATCATTAAAGCTCCAAGTGGAATTTAATCAAATAAAAGTAAAAATCTCTCTCTGCCTAATAAATTAATACAAAGAAAAAACCTTTTCATTATCTTAACAGATTGCTATAAACTACAGGTACTCTCTCTTTTTTTCTTAGGCGGTACCAGGGATTGAATCCAGGACCTCATACACGGGAAGGAGGTGCTAAACCACTGAGCTACACCCACTGTTAAATAATCATTTGCTTCTTCTGTAGATACTGTTCACTTGCCTACGTGGTAAGTATACGGTATCTACGTTGTACATAATCTATCGCTATTTATGAAAATTTACATTTTTAAAGTTAGCTATTTTAAAATTTCTTGCCTAATTCCTACTTGGTTTTGTACCATTCTTAGAGACTACATAAGAGAGAGAACAGAAAGTTAAAAAAAAAAAAAGCATTAAACCACTATAACAAATTTCTGACCTTGGCTACCACTGAAGCATGTAACAGTTAAATAATCATCATGTAAAAGAATTCTCAAATCTTTTTTCTGATGGTTGTTTTGAAAGAAAAGATCAGTACAAAATATTGAAACTAATCTTACTGAGGCATATTTTGAAGGTAAGTTTCTCATCTCAAGTTAGGGATCAAATACATGAGTTGTATTACTGCTTTCTACAGAATAAACAATAGGTGATAAAATTCCACTTTTCATTAGACAATGTGATTGATTTAACCTCCCGGTTAAAAAAAAAAAAAAAAAAAAATCCCGGTTTTACCGACCCAGCGAGCACAAGAAGCAAGGGGGGGATAAATGAATAAATAAATAAAATCTTTAAAAAAAAAAAAAAAAAAAAAATAAAGTTAGTCTGTGTGACTCCAAAACGAGTGCTTCTCATCATTATATACTGTCTCAGCCATCATCATCTTCATTATTTGCTGTATGTTCCAGACACTGAACATACAGCATCTCTAATCCTCACAACAATCCTGTGGGTGGTATGTATTATTCCTGTTTTGCAGATGAGAAAGGGCAAGAGAATTGACTAGCTTGGTCTAAAATTAAGTAGCTGAACACAAGTAGTTGAACACTACTCTGTCTGGCTCCAAAGGCTGAATTCTTCCCACTATGCCTCACAATGCATATTTTTTGTTTATCAGTTTTTGAGAACCCTAGTTAAGTTACAGTGGGGAAAAAAACAAAAGTTTACTTTTTGGAAACATGTAATAAGAGCCATCAAAATGTTCAGCTAGTTATACTTCTACTGGGAAACTGGTCCAAGGATATAACCTAGGATTCGTTCCTAGGTTTTATGTAGCCAAAAATTAGAAGGAGCATAAATGTGGAGACTCAAGGAAATGCTTAGGTAAATTATGTTAGAAACCCAAGGTGAACATGTATGTATCCAATAAATATGTTCAAATGGGAAGACCATTTAGTATAATGGAAAATAGGAATAATAATTTGCAACACTAGATTGTTAAGGGTGTCAGATGACATAATTTCATATATTGTTTTAAAAGCTATGAAGCATTTTACCAATGTTATTATTTTTTAAAATTATATAGAAAGACTACCTGTAGAAATACATGATTTGACTTCCCTATACTACTTCTTAAAGATGTGTATAATAACTGGAGTATTTGTGTAATGATTAAAAATTAAATAGTAGTTTTGTTATCATAAGTCACCATTATTTTTTCCTCTTCTTGCAGTTTGCATATTTATTAACTCAGTTTGTTTAAAATAAAAAACCAGTGACATTTAAAGTTATTTGTAATTATCCAAAGTTACTTGTTTAAATTCTCATAGTTCATTTAAGTTATACATTTATGTTTGACATGATAAAGTTCTTTATTCCTTAGAAGCTATCCTCTGAGAAACAATAGTACAGGTAAAAACAGGCCTTAACCCTGAGAAATTAATTAATGCCTACCATGTCTGAGGATTTTATCCAAGCTTATGTATTTATTTTTGTTAAAATATAATTAAATTTTATTGAATATTTTTTCTCTGTAACCAAGCAGATAAAGTGCTTACATAAACTCATATCATGTGTTTCCAAAAAGGGTTAATATCCAAAATTACTGAAACTGGCTGGACTGATTTCACCCTGTGTATGTGGTCATTTCTGATTAAAAACTTGCCGTTGTAATGATTATTCCAGGTGGAATATCATTGTATATGGCCACTTGTACCTGCTATTATGATTACTCCAGATGGATCTGACCTTTGTATATGAACATTTCTATTGAAAGGGTGACCACTCCACCTTCGCCTGTTTAATATCCACGTGGAAAACCTTGTAGCTGACCTTTGCTTTTGGTAACCCCTCTCACTGATGCCTTGATTTCTGATAATGGTTGTAACTTTGTGACTCACCTCTGGTCAGTCCCACCCCCAACTTGTTTCAGCCCCTTAAAGTTTATTAATGAAATAACCTATTATTAATGAAACTCCACCCCAATTATTCATTAGCATCCTGATGTTATAAAATACTAGAAATTCTGCCAATTGGGAAGGCAGTCTTGGGACAGAAGGCCACTGGGCTCCATTGCTTGTGCAACCAATAAAACTCTTTCTTTGAAACCCCAGTGTCTCAGGAATTGGCTTTAAAGACACATCGGGAGAAAAGAACCTGCTTTTGCTCAGTATCACCGTCATGGAAAAATTGGCTAATTTTTTCAAAGATACAAATATTTGCTTTATATGCAATCCCATACTTAAATATTAAGAAAACGTACATTGTTTTCCATTGCAAGGCGGCGAACTGCAGGAGTTGCCAGTGTTTTTTGACCCTTTATCTCTTGGTGTATGTGTTCATCATGGGACACGGCAGGTGTTTCAACAACATCTTCCTCTGAATCTGGTAATAAGGTCAAACTTTACTTTAGTTGAAAACATTAAAAGAGAAAGAAAGCTTAATGGCTTATAATATCTAAATAAATTCAACTTCGTTTACAGTCAAAATGTCTAAATAGGAGGACTACTTCAGAATGGGAAAACATACAACTAACCTAACAGCAGGGGTGAAGGGGAGAGGGAGTACTATTACCAAAAGGCTAGAGATGAGGGCGTCTCTACTATTAATAATGTTATTAATTATTATTACCTGGTTCTAGTTAATGATTATTATTATCTCATGTTTACTGTTCATTTCTATTAAAATCATGAAGTAGCAACAACTTCAAAAAGGAGTTTCTCCCATAATTTTTGAATCATTTTACTTTAAACACTTTCCTAATAAAATTTTCATTTATTAAATAGCATGAAATAAGAATCAAATGTAAGAAAGAAACCTGTAAAATCTGTGACAATCTTAAACACTTTCCTAAGATGATAGCGCATTTAAAATTTTTTCTCTGCCTTGAATATGGATTACAGAATGTTATGAAAGATTTCATTTTCATGGCTAATGCTAATTTGGTTGTTCTAGTCTCAACTCTAGAGAATTGATATAAGAAAAACCATCTCAGGTTCTTAGTATGTATTTTCACAAGCAAAAAAAAACAAAAAAAGTTTTGAGAACATTTAATCGTCCAAGTCTGCTGCCAGGAAATCAATGCTGTAGAGCTTCTGAAAACAAACAGGCAACTGAGTTTGTTTTGACAATCAGTTCTGAGAACATAAAAAATTTCCACTTGTTCAACTGTGTAAAGACAGTCTACTCACTCTTCCTCCCTAGTATGAATTGGCCCAGTAGAACTCTTAAAATTCCCCTAAGGTTGAGGAAGGGTAGGAAAAAAATCTTGCATTGGACACCTATTATGTATCAAACACTGCACTACATATGGAATATCTTAATTTAATTCTCATTCCACTGTGTAAGGTAGGTGTTACCCCCATTGTATAGACAGGGAAAGTAAGGTTTGAAAGATGAAACCATTGTCCATGGTCACACACCTAATAAACTGGAGCGTTGGGATTCAACCCTATGACTGACTCAGTCTGTGCTCTTTTCATAGTTCATGGTCCTAGCAAATTTTCTTTTTAGTCATATTAGCTATAATACAACTCCCATAGTTAAAGGAGAATCCCTGTGAATTCTCTACATCTGTTAAAGTTATTGGATATGAATTATACTATTTTATACAGTGAGATTGGTAAGAAAGATTAGCATTAGCAACTAAGATTCAAAGGGGAATCAAGGGGATTTAACTGTAGGAACACCAAAGACTAATTTGAATAATGCATATTTGCTAAAAAAAAAAAGGAAATGTATAAATACTCAAATATATTATATATCAAAATTATATATGTCCAGTACTTAGTACTGTCTAGAAAACATGCTGTGCACCACCTTTTAGAATACCTTGAGTATAAATGAGTGATAAAACAAAGTTACTTGTATGAATTCACTCATTATATATTACTTATTATTATCATGCAGTTCTTGAAAAAAAAAAAAGCTCTCTTAATCAAGCAATAAAATACCTAACCACATAACACTTTAAGTAATTTCTAAAGTATTTTGACATATATTTTCTTCTTTGATTATCACAATATTATGAGTATGCAAGGCAGATTTATGTAAGCTACAGTTTAGTCCTTGTCCAAATGATCATACATTTAGAATAACATTCAAAACTCATGAAATTTCACTGCATTTTCTTTTTCACTTCCAATTACTGAAACAGCTAATTCAATCAACTTATGATTAGTTGTACTAAATTAATAGTGATAGTTAATTACTACCAGAATTTTGTTAATATGCATATATGTACAGTGTTAGAAATCACGTCCTAGTGTTTTACATGCAGGATGGAACTGATACCCATCCTCTGTGAACTGAATTTTCAGTGTAACAAAGTGGTTAGGAACATAAACTTTGGAATTATAAACAGAACTGGCATCAAATCCTAGGTCCACCCTGGGTCACCTATGTGACCCAGGCAAGTTATTCAACCTCTCTGAGTCTCAATGTGGCATGTTTAAAATAAAAATAATAACATATGATTAAATGAGATAATATATAGCTAACATTAGTGGAAAGAAAGCATTCAACCAATGATATAAGCCGATGTTAAGGGTAAATGCTATGTAATAGCAGAATGTTATTTTTATATAGTATTCTGCTACAACTTATGTCCCTCCTTTTCTTCCCTTAATATTTCTCCATGGTGACAAGAGCCCTCAATTAGGTACAGTAACTCTCCACTTAACAGGTGTTTGAAGATCTTGGCAACTCAATTTTGCACATAGCTTCAGGCCCAGAGCACCTAAAATGGCTGCCTCCCACTCTCAGCATTAAAAGCATGCACTTGATCTAGAGGAAAGCCATTTAGACCTCACTCACATCCTATTTTTTCTTCTTGGCATATACTTCTTTTTTTTTAATCCTTTAATTTAAAGTCATTAAACTCATGGCCATTATTCTTTATTCTCAGCACTTTACACTATTATAATGATTATTTTATACTACTAGTCATACTTAAAACTATGATAATGATAATGGTAACAATAAATTTACAACTCTTCATTCCACATCTCCTTTGTATGGGACATATCAGTTGTTTATAACGTTAAGTTACTGAAGTAATCTTGCTATATCAGTATCTGTGACATGCTCTTCTTTTTAATGTATTTTTTATTTATTTTTAAAAGATACTTAGATTATATAAAATATTACATTAAAAAAATAAGGGATTCCCATATGCCCCACTCCCCACATCTCCCACTTTTCCCCACATTAACAACTTCTTTCATTGGTGTTATACATTCATTGCCATTGATGAAGACATTTTGGAGCATTGCCACTAAGCACAAACTTCATTATCTGTCTTCCCAGAAAGTTAGGAAGGAGGGTGATGGACGGTATAATGACAATGCTAAGGAGTAGGCTGAGAAACTAAAAATCAGAAACAGCAGTGTATTTCGTTTTGTACAACAACGAACGTTCATAACATGTCTTTACATAATAAAAAAAAACTTTCAGTATATTCAATATTCAATATCCTCAATTTAAGGAGTAAAATACACAGAGATTAAAAAAAAACTGATTCCTCTCAAAAAATGGTTTTAAAAAAAGTTTTGATATAAAAACAAAAAAACCAACTTTCATTGGGCAGCAGATGTAGCTCAGTGGCTGAGTGCCTGCTTCCCATGTACGAGGTCTGGTACCTCCTAAAATAAATAAACAAACAAACAAACAAACAAATAAATAAATAGGGGCTAGAGAGAATATTTTTCACCTAAGATTAGCAAGTGAAGAGAACTCTGCAATATTTTTTTTTTTTTTTTTGCAATACATTTTAAACTGAGTTTACCGTAAATGATGTACTGAGACATGGGATGGCTTTGATATAATCTTGATAATATTAAGTAACTGGATTTCAACTTAGTAGTTTCTTAACAGTATACCTTTTACATACCACAGATACAAGTTGGCATAAGTGAGTTTAGTAAACTCTTTTCAAATAGATGTCTTTGTATTGGCAAAACACTCATAGATAGGACTTAGAAGCCATATATAATTTCCCATGTCATAATCACAACACTCTAGCTTCCAGTCTTAAAAGGCAGACTGCAACACCATCTTACAAAAGACAGTACAGTGCAGTATCATTTGAACAAACATTTAAGGAGACAAGATTTAATTTCCAAAACTATTACTATGTCTAGTCTTGATCTCCTATACTCTTTTTTTTCTTTAAGATTTAATTAATTAGTTTATTTCTCCCCGCCCCCGCCTCGTTGTTTGCACTCACTGCTCTCTGTGTTCGTTGTATGCTCTCTGTGTCTGCTCGTCTTTTTTTTTTTTTAGGAAACAGCAGGAATTGAACCCAGGACCCCCCCCCATGTGGTAGGCAGGCACCCAACTGCTTGAGCCACATCCAAAATTTCCAGATGTCTTATACTTTTTTTTTTTTTCTTCTTCACTTTTTATTCAACCAATACAGTGAATGATTATTTTTAATATACAAGTTACAGTAAAATTTTAATCATCAGTGGAGATCAGTTACCAACCAACTTCAACTAGAACACAAACCAAAAGCCTACTAGTTATTAAAAAAAAAAAAAAAAACCACTTGGTGCAATTAAAATACATACTTCAAAGTACATGCAATAAATTTCTTGTACTTTTGGTTTTTAAATTTCCATAATAAGAACTTTTTAAAAAATAAAGGCAGAAGAGAAGAAAGTACTATAATATATATTTAGATCATCTTCAAGTGTGCATCATCTTCAGGTAGCTACTTCACTTTATGGAAGGAAGAAAACAGTCTCTGAGATACTCATATTTTACCTTGGTACTGAGAGATAATCCTAACTTAGCTTTTTTAATCTTTCAATGTTAATAATTTTGTCCCTAACTCCTACTCTTTAAGGGGGATGCTGCAATAGTAATGCATGGCAGCTGCTACTCTGACTCTTATACTCTTGATGGTACTATGCTATAATTACTTTCATCTGTACAATGGAAATAATGCATTTTATACTTCTAAATGACTGTTATGTAATTTTTTATTTCTTTTGGTTTTACTAAAAGAAGGAAAAATATAAACAAGTTGGAATTACTACAAATTCCTGTTTAAGACATGGTACACAAAATATTTAGAAACCTTTCCCATTCCTGGAATTAAAATACAGCATATATAAATTTCTCTCAGTAAAGTGAATCTAGTCAGTTTTTTTTTTTTTTTTTTTAAGATTTTATTTATTTATTCATTTATCCTCCCCTTGCTGCTTGTGCTCGCTGGGTCAGCTAACCACGCCGTGCGGGCGGGCTTGCCTCCACCAGGAGGCCCCAGAAACTGAACCCGGGGCCTCCCATATGGTAAACGGGAGCCCTACTGATTGAGCCACAGCCGCTTCCCTCTAGTCAGTTTTTATAAGCTGCTTATTTGATATGTAGATTTATATTTCATAGTGTATTCATATAGTAAAAAAATCTAATAGAGATTACCAGAAAATATTAATATAAAATTAAAAATTAACATGCAAGATAATTGTTTAAAATATATCCTGAATGGCAAATGAAACAGAACAAAAAGTGATAAGTTTTCTATGAGAAATACTATCAGATAATTTTTACTTTAAAGATAACCTATCCTATCTTAATTGTGCTTTAAGAGCTTTACTGAGATATGATAGTAAACCGCACACATATAAAATATACAATTTGATAAGCTTTGAAATATGTATACAGCCATAAACCACCACCACAAACAAGGTAATGAACAGATTAATCAAACTCAAAATCTTCCTTGCGCCCCTTGGAAAATGTGCCTTCTCAACCCTTCCTACATATCCCCACCCTATCACCAGGTAGCCAATAATCTGCTTTCTGTCACTATATATTGGTTTGCATTTTCCAAAATTTTATTTAAATGGAATCATATGATTTGTGCTCTTTTTTTGTCTGGCTTCTTTCACTCAGCATTTTTTTTTCTGGCTTCTTTCACTCAGCATGATGGAGCCTGTATCAATAGACAATCCTTTTTACTGCTAAGTAGTATTGCATTGTATGATTACACCAATTTGTTTATCCATAAACCTTTTGGTGGACATTTGGGTTGTTTCCAGTTTATGCCCAATAAAAATAAAGCTGCTGTGAACATTCATGAACAAGTCATTGGATGCTTTCATTTCTCTTGGGTAAAATCTAGAAGTGGAATGGCAGGTGTGTGTTTAACCTTTTAAGAAATTGTGAAACTGTTTTCCAAAGTGGTTATATATCAACTTATATTCCCTCCAGCAGTGTATGAAAGTTCCAGTTGCTCTGCATACACTTGGTATGGTCAGTCTTTTTAATTTTAGACATTCTAATAGGTATATAGCAGTATCACATACTTGCCAATATTTGGCATGGGCTGACTTTGTCATTTTAGACATCTTATGAGGTATCTCACTCTGCCAACCCCATTTGTTTTAAGGTAAATATAATTAAGGCCAGAGAGTTGAAATGGTCCATTCATGGTTAAAAGAACAAGATGCAAACGACTCCCCTGCCTCTCAAGCCAGTTCTCTTTACTTTAAAAAGGTTAGGGGAGACATATTTTCAACTCAGAGAGCAAGGCAGTGATACTGAGGTTTTAGAAGAGATGAGGATATACTAAAACATACTTTAACAAATGGGAAAAGTTGAAACTGCAAATGAAAAGAAGTGCTTTAAAATTAGAAAGGGTCACAAATCCCAGCTGCTTACTTGTTCATGTAAATAATTTGCTTTTTCAAGATCAGTATCTAATCTGGTCTAAAGCACCTGACCTGGGCATTTTAATTTAATGACACCCATAATACAGTAGTGTTCAGTTTCCTTGCTTGATGCCATTTGTGCCAAGAATGTGACACACTCTCTCTTTTTTAGGTTTTGCTTGAATACAAAAAAATATATTTCATGGATCCATCAAATTAATACTGGCTTATTTCAGGTAATACTACTAAAACATGCCTTTCAAAAGAAAGTTGGAATCTAGATAAGAAGAAGCACCCCTAGTGCCCAGATTATTGACTCTTATTCTTCCTACAAAATCAAGAGCCCCTGGAGAAATGGATAATTTCAGGTCTGGGGTGGAGCAAGAACAAGGTGAGTCCTGGAACATCTTATAGTCCCAAAAAGTATGGAAGCTTTTAAAAAATTAATGGGGGGAAGCAGATGTGGCTTGAGTGATTGAGCTCCTGCCTACCACACGGGAGGTCCATGGTTCAGTTCCCGGCACCTCCTAAAGAAGATAGCAAGCTGGCACGACAAGAGATATAAGAAGAAAAAACATGAGAGGCACAACAAAGCAGGGAACGGAGGTGGCTCAAGCGATTTAGGTGTCTCCCTCCCACATTGGAGGTCCTGGGTTCAGTTCCTGGTGCCTCTTAAAGAAACAAGGAAGACGAACAGACATAACAAGTGCAAACAACGAGAGGGTGGGGAGAAATAAATAAATCTTAAAAAAAAAATTAATGGGGCCATGTCAAAAGGACACAGGAGCCAGTTTGCAGGGGTCACCACTATAATGATATGGGCATCAAAAAGGATAAAGATTGTAATGGTTAAATACATTGTATTAGTCTGCCAAAGAGGTGCTGATGCAAAGTACCAGAAATCTGCTGGCTTTTATAAAGGGCATTTATTTGGGGGTAAAAGCTTATAGTTAAAAGGCCCAACTCAAGGTTGCTTTCTCACCAAAGACAGCTGCCATGTGTTGAAATAAGATGGTCGCTGATCTCTGCTGCGATTCAGCCTTCCCCTCTGGGCTTCCTCTCTCTGAGCTGGAGGATGGCATAGGGCTTATCTCTCAGGGCTTCCTCTCCCTTCTGACATAGGGCTTGTTTCTTTCTGGGCCTTCTATATCAATCTCGGCTCTCTTTCCAAAGTCAGCTGTAACCATCAGGCAAACGGCTCATCTCACCCCAGGACCTTAGCTGTTTGGGCCTTTCTGTCACATGGCAGGATCAAAATGACAAAGTTCTCTCCCTCGGCATCTTCTTGAGTGAGTGTCTGTTTATATTGGCCCACCAAGGGGGCAGGGACTCAACCTCAATTATGCCTTACTTTAGCCCAATCAGAAGCCCTAAATTGATTTTATCAAGTAAACTTAATCAGAGGCCCCTCACTGAATTTAATACAATCAAACGGTATCATACCCAGAGGAACTGATTAGTTTACAAACATAATATTTCTCTTTTTTGGAATTTATGAAAATAATCTCAAACTGTCATACACATCAAACCAATTGAAAAACACATACAAAGAGAAAGCTGGTGCAAATATTCTCGCTGTCCTGATTTTGTGATAATCAGGGTAGGCTAAACATTTGCTATATTAGAAACCATGCATGTGTCCCCAGACCTAGTTTTTCTCCCTAGGTCTGGTTTTTGGAATGCTGGTGATAAATTAAGCCTGATTTATTATATGACCATCCTGTATGGGAAAAGACTGTAACTTTGGGTATCTTTGGTCAACCTTAAGAGATATAGCAGGGGGATGGATGTGGTTTGGGTGGTTGGGTGTCTGTCTCCCATATGGAGGGACCTGAGTTCGACCCCTGGGACCTCCTGGTAAAAATTTAAAAAAGAAAAATATAGAAGGCACATGGGCCACCAGGCCCTGTGTGCAGAGGTGCGCTGTCAGACCCTGTGAGCCACGCAGCAAGATGATGACTTAACAGGAGAGTGACACAAGGGAGAGGCAAGACAAGACACACCAAAAAAACAGGAACTAAGGTGGTGCAGGCAGTAGGATGCCTCTCTCCCACATCGGAGATTCCAAGGATCAAATCCCAGTGAAGACAGAAGAAGGGTGAGAAGAGAGAGCGGGAAATGGACACAGAGAGTTGCCCAGCGAATGGACACAGAAACAGCAAAAAAGGGGGGTGGGGGTGGGGGTGGGGGGAGGTCAAAATGGATAAAAGTAAATAAATAAATAAATCCTTAAAAAAATGTATAGGGGAGGAAGATACAGACTATAGGTAGTATCATGCTCTTTCATGATTTGTTAACAAATGTTTCACCACAATGCAGGGTGTTTGTGGGGGGGTGATGTGTGGGAGCCCTGTATGATGTTATGCATGTTTGTTTTGTAAGTTCACAATGTTTACTGAACACTTATAGTTTATATATGTTCATATATGAATGATATACTTCAATAAATTGTTTAAAAAAAAAAGAGAGAAAGCTGGAAAAATTAATATCACCACTTGAAGTGGCTTTCAAAGGAACTCCTAGCTTTGAAAATTGGTAAGGGGAAAGAATTAAGCATTTTTTGTTTTTTTGCCCTTTCGGTAGGTACTGTATTTCAGAGTAACTAGAAGCCCCAGTTCATGGGGGGTGGGGGGAAGCACCACCTTACAGAACAATATTAACTAATATTGATAAAGAAATGACAGATTTTGAAATGATTCCATAACCACTAAAGCAATTATGGATCTAGGATCATCAAATGATATTCTAAACTACTTACATAGTGCCAAAGCAACACCACAAAACTGTACAAAGGAGGGGTTAGGGTTTCAGTATCCTAATTCAGCATTAAACCCAGTGTCACTATGGCAGGTCATCCAGATGTTAGGTGTGTCCTGATGTGAGGCAATATGAAGTACACATCATCCATGATGTATTCAACCAAAATTATTTAACTTGAACGCAGACCTTAAAACTTACTTCCCAGTTAACAGGAAATATAAGGACTAGAGGAACAATTTACACCATGAAGAAGCAGCAAAACAAATTCTCAAAATGTGACATTCTGCAAAACAAACGACAGTCTCTTCAATAAGTCAGTGTCGTGAAACAAAATGGGTGGGGAAAGGGGAGCTACTTTGAAAGAGAGTTTAGGACTATAGCAACCAAGTGCAATGTATGAGCCTGCACTGGATACTACTTTAAACAAACCAACTGAAATTTCAAGGACACTTTGGGGACAACTGGGGAAATGTAAATATGGTCTGGTTATTACATAAAATGGATATATACTGTCATGAAAACATGCAGATCATCAAATAAGCAAACAGATTAGAAGGTAGCATGTACAATATGATATTATTTTAGTAGAAATATCTATAGTTTATACATTTGCCTTAAAAAAATGTTTGGAACAATATATACTAACGTCTTGAATGGCTACTTCTAAGTAGTAGGAATGCATTTTTATTTTCAAACTTCTGCTTTTTTGTATTTTCTAGCTTTCCACAATGTACATAAACTGCTTTTAAAACAATACAAATTAAATAATAGGAAGACATAAATAAACCAGCTTTTTTTTTTTTACTTCCAGCTTTTGGGGGTAATCTGTGATAATGGGAAATATTCTGGATAAGGACTCAGGACATCCAACTTCTAATTTTAGGCCTCTCACTGATCATTGGGCAAATCATCTAACCTTTCTCCACCTTTCCTGAGTTTAGTTTCCTCATCTGTTAAACTGGAATACCTCACAGATAAGTATAAATAAAATAATAGGTGTGAAACATTTCCCAAATTATAGAACATTACTCTAGGAAAAAAGGATTGTGATATTATTTATTATTACTTTTTTACTGACTGCAGGGCAATATTAGAGTCAGACAACCACTGTAATTCAAAGACTCCTTCTAGACTTCTGAATTATACATGGAAACATCTTTATCTCAGCATTTACGGGATAGAATACTGACCGAGCAGTCGCATCACAGAAGTTATGTTCCCCCATCCCCATATATCAAAGCTGTTTCCTCAACAACATAACCCTGATATAACACAACAATGCCATAAGGAACTTCTGAAAGTAGAGAGCCAACTGTATGCCACCACTGGACTGCCCAGCAATTTTAGTTTTCTTCTGCAACATTCTCATGATAAACTCACTTTTGTTAGGACATCTACTGCTTCTCAGTCCCATCATTGCTGCTTCTACTGAATGTTGGTCTCTTCACTTTTCATTCAGATTTTCCTCCTTTTCTCTTCTACTTTTATTTTCAAGAAGTTTAGCTTTGAAAACCATCACCACTGAGAATGATCTTTATGGTATCAGTGGCAAACAGAGCAACCCCATTATGTTGGATGTAATCTTTGCACACTCTAATTCTTGTTATTAGTGACCAGTATTCAGCGCCACTATCTTTAATTCCTGGGGGAGCTTGTTGCTTCTTCAACACTTAAGGTTTAATGTAGGCAGAACTCCAGATAAATGAAGTGTTATTATACCTATTTTTAACATGCTAACTTGTCAGAAGATAATCACGTTTCATAGAGGACCTTTCCTAATTTTCTAGTTTGGGCTTCTAAACACCAAACTCAAATTCTAAGTTATTAAAAGTCTACAGTGTGAACTGTGGTCTATGGTTGGTGGCAAGGCTCCAGGATGTGTAAGTTCATTGAGGGTGGTGGGTCACACTGTGGGAGATGTTTGTGTGGGATGTGATGGGAGGTGTGGGATGTGGGCAACATGGGAATCCCAGTGGGTTCCGTGTAATATTTTGGGTAATCTAAGCACCTCTTAAAATATATGTATATATAAATATATAAACAACATTTTTGTAAGCAAATACACATATATGCATATATATTTATATATCATTTTGCAAATGTTTGTATGTATTGTGAGAATTTTGAGTTTTACCCATAATAAAAAAAAAAAAAAAAAAAAAAAAAAAGTAAATATCACCTTTATTTGGGACCTAATAACAAAAGGACAGCAGTAATCAACTTGGTAAAAGAGATAAACACATTCACAGTACCTTTTAAAGCTTCCGTTTCTATGTCTACTAATGGCTTCCCCACATAGGCAATGTCATCTATATTATAATAGAGTTTTCTAATGACTCCATCATAACGACTAGTGATGGTAACAGAGGCTTTATCACTTTGAACTTCACAGATGCTATCAAACTGAGACACTGTATCTCCTTCTTTTATATACCTAAAGGAAAAAGACATAAGAAACTTTTTCATGAATAATTATGAGTACAGACCATTCTAACAATGTAAATACTATATTAAGTTAGATCAATATCCATCTAACCCAGCATACAGTCCTAGAACATACACAAAGGAATGCTTCATATAAAACTATAATGGATTCTAGAGTCTCTTAGGATGTACCCGCTAAGAAATACAAAAAATTAAGCCATTTGTTGGTCCAAGAATTTAATTAAATTTTCAGATTTTAAAGTGGCATTTCTTTTTATTATATTTTATTGGCTTTTTTTTTTTTCAAAATTTAAAGAATGTCCATTATTTCTAGAATTAAGTAAAAAAATTGATGTCCCTGATAAGACATGGCCAAGGATAAAGAAACTAGATTTAAAAGCACATATAGAAAAAATACGACAAAAAAAACAAACAAACCAACAAGCAAACAAAAGCATAGGGAAGTGGATGTGGTTCAACCAGTTGGGCACCCGCCTACCACACGGGATGTCCCAGGTTTGGGTCCCGGTGCCTCCTAAAGAAGATGAGCAGATGCTGCATCCACTGCAATGAGCTAGATGCTGCGCCCGCTGCAAAGAGCAGACACTTAAACGAGCAGATGCCACAAGCCAGCAGATGCTGCAGACTGTGAGGAGTGGATGTGGCTCAGGCTGTTGAACACTTACCTCCCATGTAGGAGGTCCCCAGGTTCAATTAATTCCTGGTGCCTCCTGGAGAAGGTGAGCAAACAATGAGCAGACAGATGAGAGAACCATCTCAGGAAGGGGAGGGGGATAAATAAATAAATAAATAAATAAATAAATAAATAAATAAATAAATATTTTTTAAAGTATATATAGAGGACTTTTATTTCTGGAATGGTGGTGGAAGAACCACTGAAAATATGCTTGTCCCTAAAAGCAATGTTACAGTGGCAAAAATGGTTAAAACCATTTCGGAATTCTGGAAATTAAAAAAAAAGGCTTATAACAATCCAAGAAGCATTTTTTAAGAAAAATGTCTGAACTTCATTAAAAACAGCAAGCATTGTGGTATTTAACTTGCCCCATTCTCATCCCTCTTTCTCCAGCTCAGCAGTAGACTTGAAAACCAGCAGCCTAGTAGTCAATGCATGGGACAGACCTTTGGAGCTCCTCAAAAAGCCCTACCCTAGAGACTGTCACTATTTGATTTGTTTGGCATCTCCCTGGAAAAATCCCATCCACAGGGCTTGTTTTTTATTAGATCTAACTCAGACCTCTCTATATATGAAAAGCCTATTCCCAGGGCATTTGGTGAAAACAATCTGCAGCAATGGCTTAAAAATCATAATTGCCTGAAGCAATGATATAAATTGAGGCAAACATGAGGCTGGCCAAAAATCTTAAAAGGAAGATCTGGAGGGAAGCAGATGTGGCTCAAGCTATTGAGGACCCGCCTACCACATGGGAGGTCCCAGGTTCAGTTCCCAGTGCCTCCTAAAGAAGATGAGCAAGACAGCGAACTGATACAAAGGGCTGGCATGGTGAGCTGACTCAACGAGAGGACGCAACAAGATGGTGCAACAAGGAGACAAAATGAGAGACACAACAAGCAGGGAGCGGATGTGGCTCAAGGGATTGGGCGCCTCCCTTCCACATGGGAGGTCCCGGGTTCAGTTCCCAGTTCCTTCTAAAAAAGAAAAAAAAGAAGACAAGGAGACACAGAGAGCACCCAACAGGCAAAGAGAGCAGACAGCAAGCACAAACTTTGCGGGTGAGGGAGAATAAATAAATAAATCTTTAAAAAAAAGGAAGATGTGGAGAATGAGATGTCCACAGGGAGCTGTGCAAAGCTCTGACATATTTCAAGGGCTCTAAAAGGCCACACACATGTCTAGGGGTGACTATGCACCCTTGAAAGACCTGAGAGGACCCTAATCTCTCACTTCTGGTTGACCTTGAGGCCCTGCAAAAGCAGGAAGTAAAGGTAAGGCAGAGTTGTAAATTGCTGGCACACTGAAGGCTAAATTGCTGGAAGACTGAAAGCTTACTGTATCCAGACATTTAAGAAATTCTCTGTCCAATCATTAGCTAACAATTAAGTTAGAATTCAGTTTCTGCACTTGAAAGGGAATACAAATGTTACAGAATTCATTCAGGAAAGTCTCTAAAACAGCAACCAAAAAAAACCCCAAAAAACCCAACAACCAGCAACAAGAAAACCCTGGGGAAATGGGGAATTTGATTTCCAGAATTGCCACGTTATATTTTTTAAATGTCCAGTTTTCAATAAAATTTGAGCAACTTACAAAGAAACAGAAAAGTATAGCCCATAGAAAGGAAGAAAAAAAAAAAAGTAGTCAATAGAAACTGTCTCTGAGGAAGCCCAGATGTTGGAATGTAGAGTAATATATTTGGCCTCCAAAAAGAGGTCCAATCTTTTAGAGGGCTCCTGGGAGGTAAACTTTAAATCTCTGGAATTTCCCATGATAGGAGTGTCTTTTATTATTCATGGTGGACCCTCCAGACCACCACTAATAGTTTATATGCTAACAAAAACAGGGTGAAGCCAGTCACACCTATGGTGCCAGGGTAAGGGCTGGCCACACCAGAAAGACCAACCATGTGATTACGGTATTGAGGCTTTCAGCCTCATCATGTTCTTGAACCCTGGGAGGGGAGGAGGGCTGGAGATTAGTTCAACCCCATGAGCAATGATGCCACCAGTCATGCCTACATAATGAAAGCCCGTATAAACTCTAGTCACTGGAAACTTGATTGATCATCCAGGATTGAAAAGATACTTGCTATGCAGGGGCAGGATATGTCTTAATTCCACATGGAGAGGACCCAGAACCTTACATTTGAGACCCTCCTAGACCTCACTGTATGGGTCTCTACTTTTGGTTTCTTATATGTATCCTTTTACCATAACAAAAATGTAATAGTAAATACAGCACTTCTCAGTGGGTTCTGTAAGTCATTCTAGCAAGTTATTGAACCTGAGCAGGTGGTGGGAACCCCATGAATTTGTAGCCATTTGAGCAGGAGTGGGGGTGGGCTGGGCCCACAAACTTGTAACTGGTGTCTCAAGGAAAATCTTGTAGAGTATTGCCCTTAACCTGTACAATCTGGCCTGGGTAATTAGAATCAGAATTGCACTGAATTGCTGTTTCAAGTGTTTATGTTACTGCAGTCATTTACAGTTCATTTCAGAAGATTTTGTAGCCTTTATATGGAATTAGGAGATGAAATTTGATGAATTATTATAAATACTTTCAAAGAACTAAAAGGAAGCCATGTCTAAAGAATTAAAGTATGAGAATGATGTCTCACCAAATAGGAAATATTAATAGAGATAAATAAATAAATACAGAAATTCTGAGTTGAAAAGTACAATGACTGAAATGAAAATTTCACTAGAGGGACTCAAGAGCAGATTCTATTTATAGAAGAAAAAAGAAGTGAATTTGAACATGGGTCTATTGAGATGATCAGTCTGAGAAACAAAAAGAAAAAGTAATGAAGGAAAATGAATTGATCATCACAGATCTGCGAGACACAATCAACATGCTAACATAGCATAATGGGAGTCCCAGAAGGAGAAATGAGAGAGAGAAAGGGACAGAAAGAATATCTGAAGAAATAATAATGGCTGAAAATTCCTAAATTTTATGAATGTACATATCCAAGAAGCTCAAAGAACTTCAAGTAGGTTAAACTGAAAGAGATACATTCCTAGCCACATCATAATCATAGATAAACAAAAAGAGAATCTTGACAGCAGCAAGAGAAAAACAACTCATCAAGTTCAAGGTATCGTCAATAAGATCAGCAGCTGAATTTTCATCAGAAACCATAAAGGCAGAAGGCAGTAGAATGGCATATTCAAAATGCCATAAAAAAAAAATTGTCAACCAAAACCTTTTATTAAGCAAAACTATCCTTCAGAAATGAAGGAGAAATTAATGCATTCCCTGATGAACTAAAACAGAGAGAATTATCACTAGCAGACAAGATAATACTAATAGGAGTCCTTCAATCAGAAATGAAAAGACACTAGACAGTAACTCCAGTCCACATGAACCAATAAAGAACACAAGTAAAGGTAACTACATTGGTAAATATAAAAGAGAGTATAAATGTATTTTGTTTATCCTTAGATTTATTCTATCTGACCTACAAGACAACTGCATAAAGCAATGCTTATAAAATTGTGTTGATGGCCTTCAAATGTTTAAAGATATAATATGAATGACAATAATAACTAAACAGAGGGGAGCAATAGAGTTCTACTGCAATGAAGTTTTTTGTACTATTAAAATTAAATTGGGGGGGCGGATGTGGCTCAAATGGTTGGGCGTCCGTCTGCCATATGGAGGGACCTGGGTTTGATCCCCGGGACCTCCTGGTAAAATGAAAAAAATATATATACATATAGAAGGTGCATGGGCTGCCAGGCTCTGTGTGCTGGTGAGCCACCAGGCCCCGGGAGCCATGCAGCAAGATGATGACGTAACAGGAGAGAGACGCAGGGGAGAGACAAGACGAGATGCTCTGAAAGCTCCAAAAACCAGGAACTGAGGTGGCGCAGGTGGCAGAACACCTCTCTCCTACATCAGAGGTCTCCAGGATCGAATCCTGCTGAAGACTGGAGGAGGAGGATGAGAAGAGATGGCAGGAAACAGATACAGAGAATTGCCCAGCAAATGGACACAAAAACAGCAAATGGTGGTGGTGGGGTTTAAAATGGATAAAGTAAATAAATAAATCTTTAAAAAAAAATTAAATTGGGGGAAGAGGATGTGACTCAAGGGTTTGAGCTTCTGCCTACCACATAGGAGGTCCTGAGTTTGGTTCCTGGTGCCTCTTAAAGAAGACAAGCAAGACAGAGAGCTGATGGGACAGGCCGGCATGGCGAGCTGACATAATAAGATGAAGCAACAAGAGACACAAGGAGGAAAAACATAATGAGAAAGACAACAAAGGAGGGAGCGGAGGTGGCTCAAGTGATTATGTGCCTCCCTCCCACATGCGAGGTCCCAGGTTCAGTTCCTGGTGCCTCTTAAAAGGAAGATGAGTACACAATGAACAGACAGAGCAAATGCAAACAACAACAAGGGGGCAGAGAGAAATAAATAAATAAAATACATCTTTTTAAAAAAATTAAATTGGCAGGAGAAGATGGTGGATTAGAAAGACATGGGACTATCTTCTCTCCCAGAAAAATAGCTAGAGGATAGCCAGAAATGGCCTGGAAAAAAAAATGTTCTAGGGTTTAGGATACCAGGGGAAGGCTGAATATCACCCAAGAAAGAGGGGCACAGAATAAAAATCTCGATGGAAAGTACCTGAATGGAAGCTGCAGCTTCATCTACTTCTGCCCCTCCCCAACCTATAAGCACACAACTTTGAATTCTTTGGCGTTGGGATGGCGGCTAACAGAGGGGTCCACAGGGATCTACTTCATCAGAAAATGGGAGAGAGAGGGACGCAACCTAAGACTGATTCAGCTTTTGGCCCATAAATTTGGTCTGCTATGTCCAACAAGACCTTCCAGGCAAGTAGGGGCCACACCATTGTTTGCCCTGGGAGTAAGCAAATGAGATCCGATCCTCTTGATCACCCACCCTACTGACCAGGACTGGTTGTTTAGGATGCAAAAGGGAGTGGAATTATTTCCCACCAGAGAAAAAGGGAGGGGGCTGCCAGCAAATGTTGGAGAAAAGCCACTGAGAAAATTTGAATTGCGAGACGTGAATAGCCTCAAGGCAGGATCCTCTATCACACTGTACTGTCGGTGTTGCAACAAACACACTCCGACCAGGCTTTGAACTGAGAGGGCTGCCAAAGAGAGCTATCTGCTGGCTGACCAAGGAGGTGCACGTGAGGAAATTAAAAGTAAGTAAGCAACAGAGGCTTTTTCCAGCCTTTACAGTCTCCCTCCCAAAGTCCCTTGGAAATAGGTCTGAAACCCATTAATGGTCCCTGGCCCAGATTTGAGGAAATAAAAGGGACAATCCTAAAGACCCAGAACAGGATGAGCCAAGAATTAAAGAACAGCAGTAACACAGCCTTCTGCCACTAAATCCCTACAAAAGAGAGAGAAATTGAGCATCAGAGTAAACTCATTTTTGTAATCAGATGTCTAGACATCAGAAAAAATTACAAGCCATACTAAGAAAATATAAGAAATGGCCCAAGCAAAGGAATATATCAAAGCTGCAGATAAGACAAAGGATTTGAGACAACTAATCAATGAGATTCATACAAATTCCAAAAATCAAATCAAATACTTGAAAAACAATATGGATAAAGAGATAAAGGACATCAAGAAGATACCGAACACCTTGATTCTCAGCTTTGCAGGAGACCACAGCCAGTCCCATGCAGGAGCCATGTTTCACAACCAGTATGACAATGATGTCACTGTTTTGAGCCCTCAGGGCAGGATTCATCAGATTGAATATGCAGTGGAAGTTGTCAAGCAAGGTCCAGCCACAGTTGGTCTGAAATGGAAAACCCATGCAGTGTTGGCTGCATTGAAGAGGACACAATCAGAGCTTGCAGCTCATCCAAAAAAAAAATCTCCATGTTGACAACCATATCTGTATCTCAATTGCGGGGCTTACTGCTGATGCTAGACAGTTATGTAATTTTATGCACCAGGAGTGTTTGGATTCCAGATTTGTATTTGACAGACCTCTTCCTGCATCTAGTCTTATATCTCTAATTGGAAGTAAGACCCAGATACCAACACAAGGATATGGCCAAAGACCATATGGTGTACGACTGCTCATTGCTGGTTATGATGATATGGGCCCTCACATTTTCCAAATCTCTCCATCTGCTAAGTCTTTTGACTGCAGAGCTATGTCCATAGGAGCCCGTTCTCAACCAGTTTGTACTTACTTGGAGAGACACATGTCTGAGTTTATGGAGTGTAATTTGAATGAACTGGTTAGCCATGGTCTGCGTGCCTTAAGAGAGACACTTCCTGCAGAGGAGGACCTAACTACAAAGAATGTTTCCATTGGAATTCTTGGTAAAGACTTAGCGTTTACAATTTATGATGATGATGATATATCTCCATTCCTGGAAGGTCTTGAAGAAGACCACAGAGAAAGGCACAGCCTGCTCAACCTTCTGATGAACCTGCAGAAAAGGGTGATGAACCAATGGAACATTAAGTGATAAACCAGACTATATGTGTATTATTAAATATGTAACAATGCAGGATTCAGTACCTGAGTGACAATAATCTATACTATGAACCAAAAGATACAGAGTGGTGGAATGGTATGTTTTAGGAATCAGTCTAGAAGTGAGTTTTTTCCAAGTAACCTAACTGAAACCATATAAATGGGTGCTTTTTTGAGAGGGTCTATAGAATCATTTTCTAGAAAGTATAGTATCTGTACTGCTGTTTTTATATGAAAAACCTAGTATCTTTGTGGTTTTAAACTCAACTATGAAATAAAATGGTTTCACCTGCTTAAAAGAAAAAAGACACTGAGCAAGCACAAAGAAGATGAAAACATGAATAAAAAATAACAGAGCTCATGGGAATGAAAGATAAGTGAGATTGAAAAAAAAAACACATTAGTCAGGGGCAGTGACTAGTGAAAGAGGAGGGACCATTGATGCGTCCTTGATATTTATAACTGCACTTATGAAACTTTATTTTTGAAATTGAAACTTAGCCTAGTATTATAGGGTGCCTAAGAGTTACCTCCTGAGAGCCTCCTTGTTGCTCAAATGTGGTCTCTCTAAGCTGAACTCAGCATATAAGTACATTACCTTCCCCCGAGTGTGGGACATGACTCCCGGGGAGGAGCCTCCCTGGCACCGAGGGATTACTACCAAGCACCAACTAGTAATGCAACTGGAAAAAGATCTTGACCAAAAGGGGAAAAGGGTAAAGACAAATGAGTTTATATGGCTAAGAGACTTCAAAGTGAGTCGGGAGGTCATTCCAGAGGTTGAGCTTATGCACATCTCAGCAGGATCTCATTGACTGCCAAAGTAAATATTGGCTCAAATAGTGGAGATATCCAGACACTATAGGCAGGGCAGACAGCTCAAGAGTTTGGTGCCCTGCCAGTGGGCCCTACCTGGGAATTTATGCTCCCCAGTGTGACAGAGTTGGGCTCAGTTGTGGTTTCCCTACACATGGCACTTCTGTCCCTTCTATTTGAACCTATAGTTGGTGCTAGAGTTGATAGGTGTATATACAAGAGACTTAAATCTTTGGGCTGTCCATGTGCCAGATGGGCCCTGAATCTCAACAAAGCTGCAACACCTATTCTCCAATTTATTGGACTCACCCAGGACAACTAACAAGGAGATGATGATGGACAACGAACATCCCAAGGAACAGAGAGTGTCTGAAACTACAAGCAAGATTGTCCCATCCATCTGCCACATGGGATCTAAGGCCCTCTCAATTAGAGGTGGAGTGGGCATCACCATCCCAGAATCCTCAGGATTGGGGAATGAACAATGGACTGCAGTCGACTTACTGGTATTCTAGTATAGACTTATTGTGATTCCAGCAATGGAAGAACTGTTGTCATTGATGTGGAGGCAATAGCCACTGGAGGTTCTGACGGGAGGGAGAGGGAAAAGCAGGTATAATATGGGAACATTTTTGGGACTTGGAAATTGTTCTGAATAACAATGAAATGACATATACAATCCATTATATATCTTGTCATAAATTACAAAATTGTGCAGAAGAAAGTATAAACTACAATGTAAACTATAATCCATGCTTAGTGGCAATGATCCAAAATGTGTCCATCAATTGTAACAAATATACCACACTAATGAAGGATGTTGTTAATATGGGAAAATGCGGGAGGGGTTGGGAGCAGGGCATATGTGAATTCCCTATATATATATATATATTTTTTTTTTTTTTTTTTTTTACCAGGAGGTACTGGGGATCGAACCCTGGTCTCTCCATATGGTAGATGGACACCAAACCTCTTGAGCCACATCCGTTTCCCCCTATATTTTTTATGTAACATTAATGTAATCTAAGTAAAAATAAAAAACCACATTTAAAAAACCATATTAAAAAAAAAAAAACACACTAGAGAGGGAGTGGAAGTAGTTCAAGTAGTTGAGCACCTGCTTCCCATGTATGAGGCCCTAGGTTCGATCCCTGGTACCTCCCCCCACCCCCAAAAAAGCAAAACCATATAAGAGGCATACAACAGCAGATGTGAAATTATAGAAGAAAGAATAAGTGATATAGAAGACAGAACCACTGAAATTGAAGACAGAGAAAAACAGAGAAAGAATAGAAAAAAAAATTAGCAGGAGCTCAGGGAGTTGAATGATAATATGAAGTGCAACAACATATGTGTCATGGGAGTTCCAAAAGGAGAAGAGAAGGGAAAAGGGGCAGAAAGAGTATTTGAAGGAATAATGGCTGAAAATTTCCCAACTCTCATGTAAGAAATAAATTTACATGTCCAAGAAGTGGAGCATATCCCAATCAGAATAAATCTCAATATCAAATGCCAAAGATAAATAGAAAATTCTGAGAACAGCAAGGGAGAAGCAAACCATCACATACAAGGGACACCCATTAAGACTTAGTGCAGATTCCTCATCAGAAACCATGAAGGTGAGAAGACAGTGGTATAATATAATTAGGGTCTGGAAAGAGAAATTGTCCTTCAAATATGAAGGTGAGTGTAAAATATTCACAAATAAACAAAAACTAAGAGAGTTTGTAAAAAAAAATCCAACTTTGCAGGAACTATTAAAAGGAACCTTACAGCCTGTGGCAGTTTGATATTTATGAATTCCAAAAAGAGATATTGATTGTGTTTGTGAACTGGTCTGCTCCTCTGGGCATAATACCCTTTGATTGTATTAAACTTAAAGGCTTTTATGTTTACTTGATTAAATTAAGATTAGGGCTTCAATTTGACCATGTCAGTGGAGCATGGCCTAGAGTTGACTCCCTGCCCCCTTGGTGGGCTATATAAATGGACACTTACTCAAGGAGAAAACAGGAGAAGATACACATAGGAATAGAGAGAGCTACATAAATATGGAAGAAGACAGGACTGGTCAGCTTTGATCCTGCACCCAGGGAAGAGAGATGAGCCAGTTGCCTGATAGTTTACAGCTGACCTTGTCTGAGCCCAGAAAGAAACTAACCCTCCAGCCTACAGCCGAGATGAGAAGAAGCTGGGCCCATGGAGCCTTAAGAGTAAAGAGGAAGGCTGAACCCTCACAGATATTGGCAGCCATCTTACTTCAACACGTGGCAACAGACATTTGGTGAGAAAGTACCTCCTATGGTACCTTGAGTTGGAGTCTTTATGGCTTGGTAACTATAAGCCTCTACTGCAAATAAATGCCAACAGATTTCTGGTACTTTGCGTCAGCACCCCTTTTAGCTGACTAATATGAAGCCCAAAAGAAAAAGACAGGAGAGAGAGGCATAGAGGAGAGTGAGACATAGAGGAGAGTGGTAAAGGCAAGAATATCAGAAAGGATAACCAAAAGAGTAAAAAGACAGATGAAAATAAGATATGATATATTAAAAAAAGATAAATCATAGAAATAAATAATGAATTTACAGTAACATCATTGAATGTAAATGGATTAAACTCCACAATCAAAAGATATAGGCTGATAGAATGGGTAAAAAAACATGAGCTACCCATATGCTGCCTAAAAGAGTCTCATCCTAGACCCAGCGATAAAAACCGGCTGAAAGTGAAAGGTTGGAAGAAGATACTCCACGCAAACAGTAACCAAAAGAGCAGGGGTAGGTATACTAATATTGGACAAAAAAGATTTCATTATTATTATTTTTTGAGGCATAGGGACCAGGGATTGAATCCAGGACCTCATATGCGGGAAGCTGGGACTCAACTACTGAGCCACATTGGCTTTCTAACAAAAAAGACCTTAAATGCAAGAAAGTTATAAGAAATACAGGAGGCCATTACATATTAATACAAGGGATAATATACCAGGAAGAAACAAGTCATAAACACCTATGCACCTAACCTAGGTGCCCCAAAATACATGAGGCAAACTCTGGCAAAACTGAAGGGAGAAACAGACATCAGGGAGACTTCAACACACCACTCACGTCACTAGATAGAACAACTAGACAGATGATCAATAAGGAAACAGAAAAATTGAACAATATGGTAAATGAGCTAGACCTAAAAGACATATACAGAATGTTGCATTCCAAATTAGTGGGTTATACATTCTTTCAAGTACTCAAGCATCTTTCTCCAGGATATACCACATGTTAGATCATAAGGCAGGTCTCAATAAATATAAAAAGCCTGAAATCATACAAAGCACCTTCTTAGATCATAATGGAATGAAATGGAAAATCAAATAAACAGGAAAGGGAAAAGTTTGCAAATGTGTGGAGGCTAAACAATCAGTGGGTCAAAGAAGAAATTGTAAGTGAAATTAATAAATGTATTGAGATGAATGAAAACAAGAACACAACTTATCAAAACTTATAAAAGCCCCCTCTCAATTAGAGGTGGAGTGGGTATCACCATCCCAGAATTCTCAGGATTGGGGAATAAAATATGGACTAGAGTAGACTTACTGGTAATCTACTATAGACTTATTGTGATTCTAGCAATGGAAGAAATTATATCATTGATGTAGAGACAGTGGCCTCTGGTAGTATTGAAGGCAGGGAGAGGGAAAAAGATGTGTAATATGGGGGCACTTTCAGGACTTGGAATTGTCCTGAATGACATTGCAATGACAGATACAGGCCATTATATATCCTGCCATAACCTACAGAATTGAGTGGGAGAGAGTGTAAACTATAATCCATCCTTAGTGGCAATGCTCCAAAATGTGTTCATCAATTGCAATGAATGTACCACACTAAGGAAAGAAGTTATTAATGTGGGGAAAAGTGGGAAGTGTGGGGAGTAGAGCATATGGGAATCCATATTTTTTTTTATGTAACATTTTACGTGATCTAAGTATCTCTTAGAAAAAAATAAAAATATATTTTAAAATATCAGTTATTAAAAAAAAAACATGAGATACAGAGAAAGCAGTGCTGAGAGGAAAATTTGTAGCTCTAAATGCCTATATCAAAAAAGATGAAAGCTAAAATCAAAGATCTAACTGAACTGGAGAAACTAGAAAAAGAACAGCAAACCATTCCCAAAACAAGCAGGAGGAAAAAAATAATAAAGATTAGAGCAGAAATAAATGAAATTGAGAACAAAAAAACAATAGAGAAAAATCAACAAAACCAAAGCTGATTCTTTGAGATCAATAAAATTGACAAACCCTTAACTAGACTAATAAAGAAAAAAGAGAGACGCAAATAATAAAATTAGAAATGAAAGGGGAAAGTTATGACAGACCTTTTTACAGAAATAAAAAGGATCATAAGAGGATATAATGAGAAACTGTATGCCAAGAAACTAGACAACTTAGATAAATGGACAAACTCCCAGAAATGCACAAACAACCTACAATGACTCTGCAAAAAACACGAGAACTTAATAAACCAATCACATTTAAAGAGATTGAATCAGTAATCAAAACTCTCCCAACAAAGAAAAGTCCGGGACCAGATGGCTTCACAGGTGAATTCTACCATGCATTTCAAGAAGAATTAAAACCAATTCTGTTTAAGTTCTTCTAAAAAAAAAAATGAAGAGTAGGGAAAATTACCCAGTACATTTCTGGATGCCAATATCACCCTGATGCCAAAGCCAGATAAAGATACTAAAAGAAAAGAAAATTACAGACCAAACTCTAATGAACATACAGGCAAAATTCTCAACAAAATACTTGCAAATAGAATCCAACAGCATATCAAAAGAATTATACACCATGATCAAGTTGGATTTATTCCTGGTATGCAAGGGTGGTTCAACATAAGATCAATTCATGTAATAAAATACATTAGCAAATTGAAGGGGAAAAAAACACATGATCGTCTCGAGTAAAGCAGAAAAGGCATTTGACAAAATCCAGCATCATTTCTTGATAAAAACACTTTGAAATATAGGAATGGAAGGAATGTTAAACCCTCACCTCTACGGCCAACTGTTTTTTGACAAACCTACCAAGTCCATGTTAACAGGACAAAACAGTCTCTTCAACAAATGATTCTGAGAGAACAGGCTATCCATAACCAAAAGAATGAAAGAAGACCCCTGTCTCACTCCTTATACAAGAATCAACTCAAAATGGATCAAAGACCTAAATATAAAAGCCAGGACCATAGAACTACCAGAAGAAAATATAGGGACACAGTTTCAAGGTCTTGTGATAGGTGGTGGTTTCTTGGATCTTACACCCAATGCAGGAGCAACAAAGGAAAAAATAGATAAGTGGGACCTCCTCAAAATTAAACCCTCTTGCATTTCAAAGGACATTGCCAAAAGGGTGAAAAGGCTGCCTACTCAATGGGAGAAAATATTTGAATATCACATATCCGATAAGGGTTTAATATTCATGATATATAAAGAGATGGTACAACGCTACAATAAAAAGACAAAAGACCCAATTAAAAAATGGGCTAAATATTTGAATAGACATTTGTCCATAGGAGAAATACAAATGGTGAAAAAACACATGAAAAAATGTTCAACATCACTAGCAATTAGGGAAATACAAATGAAAGCTACAATGAGATATCATTTCACACTTACTAGAACGCCACTATTAAAAAGCAGTAAACTACAAGTGTTGGAGAGGATGTGGAGAGATAGGAACACTTATTCACTGTTGGTGGGAATGTGGAACGGTACAGCAACTGTAGAGTACTCTTTGGCAGTTCCTAAAGAAGTTGAATATAGATTTTATTGACCCAGCAATACCACTACTAGGTAGACACCCAGAAGAACTGAGAGCAGTGACACGAACAATACCTCTGCACACCAATGATCACAGTGGCATTAGTCACGATTGCCAAAAGATGGAAACAACCCAGGTGTCCATCAACCAACCAATGGATAAACAAACTGTGGTGTATACACACGATGGATTATTACGCAGCTGTAAAAGAAATGAAGTCCTGAAGCATATGATAACATGGATGATCTTGAAGGACATTATGTTGGCTGAAGCAAGCCAGACATAAAAGGACAAAATACTGTATGATTGCACTATTATGAATTAAATATAGTGTGTAAATGCATGGAGTTAATAACAAGAATATGGGTCACCAGAAAATAGACTGAGGTTAGAGAATGGAAAGCTGAGGGTTAACGTGTGCAGAATTGGCAAAAAGGTTGTTTGTAAATCTTTGGAAATGAATAGAAAAGGGAAAGCACAACATAGTGTTTGTAACTAGCAATGCTATTATATGGGTATAACAGTGGTTGAAAGGGTAAGTTTAAGGTCATGAATATTACTAGAAGGAAAGCTTAAAAATGTAACATGGTATAGCCTAGTAAAACCTCATGTGAAATATGAATATGGGTAATATGTAATATTGCATATATAAGACTGTTTTTCTTTCAAACTGAACAAATCCATGTTAATGTTACAAGATGTTACTGTCAGGAAAAATAAAATTATGCTAAGTGAAAGGAACCAGACACAAAGGACTACATATTGTATGATTCTATTTATGTAAAATGTAAATATAAACCAATTTATAAAGATGGAATTGGATTAGTGGTTATGAAGGGCTGGGGAAGGATAGAGGGATTGAGAGGTAAGGGGTGTGGAGTTTTTCTTTTTGGAGTAATGAAATTGTTCTAAAATTTTTTGTGGTGATGATTGTGCAACACTGTGATTGTACTAAAAGCCATTGATTATACACTTTGGATAGACTGTATGGTGTGTGAATACATCTCAGTAAAATTGTTTTGAAAAAATTAAATTCATAGGACTTCTGGGAAAATGGTGTCAGAGTAGAGCAACAGGCCTCAACCCTCTTACAAAATCAACAGAGGAAAGGGAAAAAGCTGTCTGAGAGAGCTGCTCTGGGGATCTGCAGACAGGAGAGGGCTGCACACCATACAGGAAGGACAGGTACAGAGAGATGAAGAGGCTGAAGCAAAAACCTCGAGATACTAGTCTTCCACAGTTGGAAATGGCACCCACCCATACCTTCAAAGGAAACAGCCTCAGTAAAACCTGAGGCTCACTATGGCTGACTGAGAGAGGAATGGAAGTCTTCCTCCCTGGGAGAAAGGAAGGTGTATTGCAGGTCAGAATGATTTCTCTTTGGTGAGTTTGGCCAGTGGAGCCAGTTTTGAACCTCAGCTCTGGCCAAACCAGAATCACCAGTGAGTGGAGGCTGAAAGACACCCTCCGTGGAAAGGGTCACCAAAGGGCACCATCTGCTGGCAGGCAGGGAAACTGCAAGAAGTAAAAACACTTTGGAGTCTCTAATGTCCAGGCAGTATTGAATCTGGTCTGTGCCCCATTAGTGGGTCCTTGGCCCTGTTTTGATAACTTAAGCGGGCAATCTTAAAGATTTAGAATAAGTTGAACCAAAAATCAAAGAGCCATGAAACAAAACCACTAAGCAAGAAGAGAGAGAAACTGACCATCAGAGTAAACTCACCAACACCTACCAGAATCAGTAGAAAACGGTATAAAACACTGAGTAAACAGATTGCTTGTAAATACTGGTGGTAATTTTAGTAAGGAAACTGCTTGACATATTTTTAGTTTAATTTTCACTAGAATTTCATTGATAGACATGAAAGGTGAAGCCTCTCCCCTCTCTTCTTTATTAAAAAAAAATTTTTTTTAATTAGAGAAGTTGTGGGTTTACAGATCAGTCATGGATTCCCATATACCACTCCATTATTAACACCTTGCATTGTTGTGGTGCATTTGCTACAATTGATGGAATCACATTTTTATAATTATACTATTAAGTACAGTCCATGGTTTAATTTAGGATTCACTGTATAGCACAGTTTCTTGGATTAAAAAAATTTTTTTTAAATTCTACTACTATATACACAACCTAACATTTCTCCTTTTAACCACATTCAGATATATATTTAATTACGTTAACAATGTTATCCTATCATCATCACCATCCTTTACTGAAATATTTCCATCATTCCAAACAGGAACTCTGCACATTTTAAGCTTTAACTCCCTAATTCCTATACGCCCCTGTGTCTGAGGGAGCTGCTCTGGGGATCTGCAGACTAGGAGAGAGCTGCAGACCAGAATCTAGAATATAGGTTACTAGGGGTTGGGGGCTGGGTAACCTATATTCTAGATTCTGATTCCATGAGTTTGCTCATCCTAATTATTTCATATCAGTGAGATCATACAAAATTTGTTCTTTTGTGTCTAGCTTATTTCGCTTAACATAATGTCTTCAAGGTTAAGAAGTGTTGTCGCATGTATCAGGACTTCATTCCTTTTCAAGGCTGAATAATATCCATTGTATGTACATACCACATTTTGTTTATCCATTCATCAGATGATGGACACTTGGGTCACTTCCATCTTTTGGCAATTGTGAATAATGCCAAAGTATAAGTTTATGATTATTTAAGGTATCATTAGATAAGCTTTTTGGTCATCTATCTCCCTCTCCTCATTTACTGTATTGTCCAAAGAAAGAATAATTCTATGTTTGCAGAGGAAACATGGAGAGTGAGGTCAATTTGGTATTTGCTTCTAGTAGAAAGACATTCTATTGCTAAGTGACTTTAAATGTCTTTGGCTAAATATATTTGTAGGTAAGAAAAGTGAAAGTATAAAAGGAGTATATTAAACTCTTTATGTCTGAAATATAGAGAGAGGCTTCTGCTTTTCTAACCAAACTTTGATTAATGCTCTGGCTTAAGACAGGAACAATTTGGGTAGAATGTTCATACAAGCCAAACTGTTTTGTTTTTGGCCTAATTCCCAAATGAGAGAAGGAAAGTAAAGAGTCAAAGTTACAGCAAAAAAAAATCTGGACAGACGCTCCATACTCCCATTCTCACTCTGAGTGAGTTGAGTATTTGATAAAATCCCAGATAAGTTTGGGGATCCCAGGAGTGAGCTGCTTGGTGTCCCCCTCTTTCCTTCTATAGTTTTGGGAAGACATCAGATGATATTTAATTCTCAAGCCACTATAGCACTGAAGAGTATAATAGAGAAAACTACATAGCATATCTAGATAGATGGTGATGAGATGGAGAATGCTTGTTGAAGCATGAGAACAGCCAAATGCTTTCTCAAGTGACTGAAATTGGTGCAAATGTGAAACAGTGTCAGTTGAGTCAAAGGAGACTTTCAGATGCTATAAAAACACTACAGTGAAAAGAACTGAGTATCAATGAATGTATTGTAATAGTGTATATGTGAAAGAACCAGACATTAGAGTGGGGAGGAACTGGGTGCTCCTTCTCACTATCACTGCCCCAACCAGAATCAACTCCCATGAGGGTGAAAGAAGGGGAGGCAGAGTATAAAATATGAAATAAGGGAGGAAAAATTCTGAAGTGACTAAGTTTTCTTAGAAGTAAGTAAAGTAAGTCTGTCATCAGGAAGAATGGGGACTTAAAATAGAAATCAAGGTAAGTTGTAGGAAAATAAGTATTTTTTTAAAAATAATGTTGAACTTGGGGAATTATAAAAATTGTACTGTTACTTTCTTTCTTCCCCTTTTCCTTTGCCATCCACCAGAGAAGAGTAGAAAGAACATGGATTTTGTAGGCAGCCTATACAGAACCAAGCTCGTTCTGCCACTGTTTATACTGAGATTGAGTATAGTAAATGCTCAAAGAATGGTAGCTATTACCTGTAATCTATCATTCTTCCTCGTATTCCTTTCAGTTCTTCAGAGTAGGCAGAATAAAAATGAATTGAAAAGTGATTGGAAGCAAAGATAACTCTGAAAGGGACTTTAGAAGAGCTTCAAATTCAGTTAAAAATAAATACAGATGACATGCTAAGAGTATAGTAGCTATAGAGACTGAAAAAATTTGGAGCAATTACTATGTTGAATATGATAGGAAGTTAGCAACTGATATATAAAGATATATAAAGAGCTGCTGAAGAATAGTAAGGCTATATATAAGGTTATATAATTAGATGCCTAGACATCAACAAAAAACTACAAGCCATACTAAGAAACAGGAAGAGATGGCCCAGTCAAACAATCAAATCAAAAATCCTGAAGAGATACAGGATTTAAGATAACTAATCAATGATGTTCACACAAATCTCCTAAAAGAAATAAAGGATATTAAGACACTGGATGAGCATAAAGAACAATTTGAAAACCTGCAACGAAATTAAACAGAGCTCATGGGAATGACAGGCATAATGGATGAGATTAAAAATACACGAGAGGGGTGTAATTCAGTGGTTGAGTGCCTGCTTCACATGTATGAGGTCCCGGGTTCAATCCCTAGTACCTCCTCCTAAAAATAATAAATAAATAAATAAATAAATAAATAAATAAATAAATAAATAAATAAATAAATATTAGAGGCATATAATAGCAGATTTGAATTGGATGAGGATAGACCAAGTAAGTTGGAGGACAGATCACTTGAAAAGAGGACAGAAAAGAGAAAGAATGGAAAACCTGGAACAGAATCTCAGGGAACTGAATGACAACACGAAACACATAAACATATGTCTTATCAGTGTCCCAGAATTAGAAAAGAACAGTAAAGGGGCAGAAAAAAATATCTGAGGAAATAATGACTGAAAACTTCCCAACCCTTATGAAAGACATAAATATCAAAATCCAAGAAGGATAATGCACCCCAAATAGAATAAATTCAAATAGAACTACTCTGAGACAACTGCTATGTCAAATGCCAGATATAAAGAGAGGATTCTGAAAGCTGCAAAAGAAAAGAAAAGCATCACATACAAGGGAAGCTCTATAAGACTAAATGTTGATCTCTCAACAGAAACCATGGAGGCAAGAAGGCAGTGGTATGATATATTTAAGGTTCTGAAAGAGAAAAATTGCAGCCAAGAATTCTTTATCCAGCAAACTGACCTCCAAAATGAGGGTAAGTTTAAAGTCTTCATAGACAAACAAAACCAAAGAGTTTGTTACCAAAAGACTGGATTAACAGGAGCTACTAAAGGAAATTTTGCAGCCTGAAAGGAAAAGACAAGGGCAAGAGACTAGGAGTAAAGTATAGAAATGAAGAGTAAGGGTAATTAAAAGGGTAAAAAGACAGACAATAGTAAGATATCACAACGGAAAGTCAAAGGATAAAATGGACGAAGTAAGTAACACCTTTAGAGCAATAACATTGAACATTAATGGATTGAACTTCTCAATCAAAAGATATACACTGACAGAATGGATAAAAAAATATGAACCATCTATATGCTGCCTACAAAACATGCACCTTTGACACAAGGACACATCAGGCTGAATGTGTAAAGTTGGAAAAAGATATTCCACACAAATTGTAACCAAAAAAGATCTGGAGTAGCAATACTAAAATTGAACAAAATAGATTTTAAATGCAAAACTGTTATGGGGGATAAAGATAGTCATTATATATTAATAAAAGGGGCAATTTACCAAGTAAAAAATAACAATTCTAAATATTCATGCACTTAACGTGGGTGCCCCGAAATACATGAGACACACTGGAAAAACAATAATAATTGGACACTTCAATCACCACTCTCAGCATTGGCTAGAACATCCGTAAAGAAGATAAATAAGGAAACAGCTTGGTTAATATGATAAATGAACTAGACCTAACAGACATTTATAGAGCATTATACCCCAAAATAGGAGAATATACATTCTTCTCAAGTGCTCACGGATATTTCTCCAGGATAGACCATATATTGGGTTACAAGACAGGCCTCAAAAAATGTAAAAATATTGAAATCATACAAAGCATTTTCTCTGATCCTAATAGAGTGAAGCTAGAAATCAATAACAGGTGGAAAAAGGGAAAATTCACAAATATAGAGAGATTAAACAACACACTATTAAATAATAAGTGGGTCAAAAAGAAATTGCAAGAGAAATCAGCAATATCTTGAGACAAATGAAATGAGAACACAACATATCAAAACTGATAGGATGCAGTGAAGGCAGTGCTGAGAGGGAAAATTACAGCCCTCAATGCTTACATTAAAAAAGAAGAAAGAGTTAAAATCTAAGGCCTAACTGCACACTTGGAGGAACTAGGAAAAAAAAAAAAAAAAAAAACAGCAAACTAATCCCAAAGCAAGCAGAAGGAAAGAAATAACAAAGATCAGAGCAGAAATAAATAAAATTGTGAACAAAAAAAGAAAAGAGAGAATCAACAAAACCAAAAGCTGGTTCTTCAAGAGCAACAAAATTGACAAACCCTTAGCTAGACTGACAAAGGAAAAAAATAAAATCAGAAATGTGAGGGAGGACATTACCACTGACCCCACAGAAATAAAATAGATCATAAGATGATACTTTGAACAACTGTATGCCAACAAACTAGACAACGTAGACAAAATGGACAAATTCCTAGAAACACACAAACAACGTACACTGACCCTAGAAGAAATAGACCTCAACAAACCAATTACCAGTAATGAAACTGAAACAGTCATCAAAAACCAGGACATACTTTTTATCAGAATTGTGAGGAATAAATTTGTGAGGGCAGCACTACATTACTTGAAGAGCCCTGGTGTCACTCTTCTCTGTAGGTCAGATATTACTGTGGGAACTTCTGAACCAGAACTGTGATCTTTAAACACAGTGGGAATGATCGGATCCTGGGTTGGCAAAAGTCAAGAGGCAGCACTGATCAAGTAACCCACTTCACAAAAAATAAAGTGCAGAAATAGGCACATGCTAATTAAATTCACTAGTCTTGCTATGTTCTCCATGATCCTGAAGCAGCTAGATGACAGAATGGTGGAATAACCTTTTGAAAACTCAACTATGGTGCCAATTGGGAGGCAATACCTTGCAGGGCTGGCATAATGTTCTCCAGGAGGCTGGGTGTGCTTTAAATCATCTACTCAATGGGGCTGTTTCTCTCAGAGCCAGGGCTCATGAGTCCAGCAATCAAGGGGTCAAAATGGGAGGAGCACTACTCACTATTACCCCTGTAAAATTTTTTGCTGCCCTATTCCTATGATTTAAAGCCCTGTTAGTCTACAGTCTTAGTTCCAAAAGGAGGAATGCTTCCATCGGGAGGAAAAATGCCACCTAGCTACTTTGATTCACCTCTGAATCAACAGGCAAAAAAGGGAATTACTGTACTGGTTCAGTATAGTAATTCCCTTTTATCCTAATTACCAAGGAGAAATAGAACTGCTACTACACAATGAAGGTAAAAATGAGTTTTCTTGGAATACAGGAGATCCCTTGGGGCATCTCTTAATACTACCATGTGCTGTGATTAAAGGCAATGGAAAACCGCAACAATCCTTTCCAGGCAGGACTACTAATGGCCCAGACCCTTCAGGAATGAAGGATTGGGTCACTCCACTAGACAAGGAACCAAGACCCCACTAAGGTGCTTGCTGAGGGTAAAGAGAATATGGAATGGGTAGTGGTAGAAGGAAGTTACAAATACAAACTACATCCATGTAACCAGTTGCAGAAATGAAGACAATAATGGTTCTGAGTATTTATTCCTTATATTGTTAGGAATATGTTTGCACACATATATATAAAGCAAATATCTTTGTTTTCTTGCCTATCTTATTCCCTTATCATATAACATTAATTGTATTAGCCTTATGTCATAGAATTTAAATTACACAATAACATGTTGAAGAGTGAATATTACCCAAGGACTTGAATCCTCTTCTGGGGAAAGGGTAAGTGCATTTACGGTGGTACACAGGGCAGTTCGATTATGTTAGGCAAAAGTGTGACTGTTATTGTTTTTATTTAGAGATTAAGTATGGTTTAAGGAGATGTGTGTGGATATCAAGTTGACAAGTGGTAGACTGTTATGGTTAAGTTCATGTGTCAACTTTGCTAGGTTAAAGTATGTTTTGTTCTGTCAAGATAGCACTGGTTTGATTGTTACTGTGAAGGTATTTTGTGGATTTAAATCATTAGTCATTTGACTGCTTCTATGGCTGAATATATCTATAATCAATAGAGGAGACTGCCTTCTCACCCAATCAGTTGAGGGCCTTAAAGGGAGAAGTGGTCATTTTAGCAGCCAGAAGGAAGACCTTCTTTCTCCTTTACTTCAGCCACCCAGTTTCTCTTGGGCAATTCTTGGAAACCATCATCTGTGTTCCCCCAATTTGCAGCCTGCCCTATGGAATTTGGACTTGCCAATCCTCTTGGTTGCATGAGCTAATTCCTATAATAAATCTCATCATATTTACACATATAGATACACAGATTTCCTCTTGGTTCTGAATCTCTGCAGAACCCTAATACAGAACTTAAGTATACATAGTACTTTGAAGATTTGGCGGGAAGGTGCTCTGAGTCATCTAGGAGGGTACTGGAAAGATAAAGAAGCCAAAGGAAAAAACCTTGAGTTGCTGGTCCCTGTGGCTGGAAAGAGCATATATACCCCGCCCTCAGGTTCTATTCTGGGTCTCCTTAGAGAAGTGATCAAGACAGTGATCCACCAGGTTATCAGGCATCCAGCTGATACCTTATGACAGGGAACATATAGACATTCTTTTAGTTTTAGGCTTTTTTTGATCTTTTTTTTTTTTTTTTTTTTTTTTTTTTTTTAAGGTTACTTTTTTTCCTTATTTTACTCACTAAAACCCAGTACATCACCTGCAGAGGGCAGACTGCAGGGTGATTGATTGATGAACACCTGCAGCGCAAAGCTCCTTAGGGGTCTAAGAGGGAAGGCTGTTTTTCCTTGGTTGGTTGTTTGTTTTTAGTTGCTGCTGTTTTGTTTCTTGTTTGTTGTGTTTCCCCACCTATGTTATTTTTCTTTCCTTCAGTTTTCTATCTTCTGTTTTTCTTTCATTCTACCTCTTTTTGTTCAGTCTTCACATTTTTTTGTTTTTCTCTCACTCTTTTTCTGTTTTACTTTCTTTACTTTTTCTTTTTTCTTTTCCTCTCTTCTCATCATTCTGACCTTTTAATTCATTCTATATATTTTTCTTTATTTTGTTTCTCATTTTAATTTTTTTCTATTCTACTTTTTTAAATCTTATTCCTCTGTATTTCTTATGATTTTTTACTTGTGTTAATTATTTATTTTCCTAGGTCTTATATGGCTTCTCTTCTACCTTTAAAAAAAAATTATTATTACTATTATTCTTTTTCTCATCTTATCTCTTTCCTTTTCTTAGGTCCTAATTTTTTTTTCCCAAGGGAACATAGACAATAGCAAGGAAATAGAATAAGAGGAATGAACTGTGTAAGTGAAATCTTATACACACAAAACAACAACAAAATAAAACCCTAGAGAAGAAAGGAAAACTAATCAACCAAATAAACCCATCAAGATAAAGAGATGCCTAGACAGCAACAAAAAATGACAAGCCATACTAAGAAATAGGAAGACATGGCCCAATCTAACGAACAAACTAAAAAACATGAAGAGATGCAGAACATGGAACAACTAATCAGAGCTGTCCAAACAAATATCATGAATCAACTTAATGAAGCGAAGGAAGAGATTAAGGATATTAAGAAGACACTGGGAGAACATACCGAAGAAATTGTAAACATACACAAAAAGATAACAGATATGATGGCGATGAATGGCACAATGCAAGAAATCAGAAATACACTGGAAGCACATAATAGCAGATTTGAACAGGCAGAGGAAAGAATCAGCAATGTGGAAGGCAGTACATCTGAAATCAGACAGATAGTAGAACAGATAGATAAAAAGATAGAAAAAATCCAACAGGGACTTAGGGACTTGAATGACAAGATGAAACACACAAATATGTGCATTATAGGCATCCCAGAGGGAGTAGAGAAGGGAAAAGGGGCAGAGGGAGTTTTGGAGGAAATAATGGCTGAAAATTTCCCAACTTTATTGAGGGACATGGATATATATGTCCAGGAAGCACAGCGCACCCCAAACAGTATAAAGTCTAATAGGCTCACCCCAAGACATATACTTGTCAAATTGTCCAATGCTCAAGACAAAGAGAGTGTACTGAAAGCAGCAAGAGAAAAGAGATCCATCACATACAAGAGAAGCTCAATAAGATTAAATGCTGATTTTTCATCTGAAACCATGGAGGCAAAAAGGCAGTGGTATGACATAGTTAGGGTGCTAATAAAAAAACTTCCAGCCAAGAATTCTCTATCCAGCAAAGCTGGCATTCAAAAATGAGAAAGAATTCAAAATATTCACAGATAAACAGAAATTAAGAGACTTTATCCCCTATAATTTTTGTGTAACATTTATGTAATCTAAGTATTTTTAAAAAATAAAAAAAAATTATTATTAAAAAAAAAAAGAATAGCTTAAGCATTATTGTGAAACATTTTACAGGACGTTAAATCCTATGAATATGATAAATAATCAATATTCATATTCTACAAAAAAAAAAAAAAGAGACTTTGTTAAAGGTGGCGGATGTGGCTCAAATCGTTAGGCATCCATCTCCCATATGGAGAGACCTGGGTTCAATCCCTGGGACCTCCCAGTAAAATAAAGAAAAATATAGAAGGCACGTGGGCTGCCAGGCCCCATGAGCCAGTGCACCATCAGGTTTTGTGTGCCGCCAGGCCCCGCGAGCAGACAACCCGCCCAGGGCCCGCACACGGGTGTGCCACCAGGGCCCATCGAGCCATGCAGCAAGATAATGACGTAACAGGGGAGTGATACAAGGAAGAGCCAAGACGAGACGCACCAAAAAACCAGGAACTAAGGTGGCGCAGGAGGCAGAATGCCTCTCTCCCACATCGGAGGTTCCCAGGATCGAATCTCGGTGAAGACAGGAGGAGAAGGATGAGAAGAGAGGACAGGAAACAGACACAGAGACTTACTCAGAGAATGGACACAAAAACAGCAAAAAAAGGGGGGGGGGCGGGACGGTGTCTAATAAACTCACCTTAGACCCAGGGATGCAAGGAGGCTGAAAATGAATGGTTGGAAAACAATTTTATGTGCAAACAATAACCAAAAAAAGGTGGGAGTAGCTATATTAATATCAGAAAAAATAGACTTTAAATGCAAAACTATTGTAAGAGACAAAGAAGGCCACTATGTATTAATAAAAGGGGCGATCTGTCAAGAAGAAAGAACAATCATAAACATTTATGCATCTAACCAGGGCACCTCAAAATACGTGCACAAACATTGAAAAAACTAAATGGAGAAATAGATGCCTCTACAATTATAGTGGGGGACTTTAATACACCATTATCACCATCAGACAGAACATTTCAAATAATGGAAGAAAAGAAAAAAGAGGCAGAGGCTTGGAATGGACCAAGTGAGTCATAGGTAAGAGGGCTAGTAAGTTCTGGAGTCAGGCTTTGAAGTTCATTCCTCCTTCCATAATCCAGCATGCCACTATAGACCTAACTGTAAAGTACATTTACGCTATGGTTATCTTCTAACTTAAGAAACAATAATAATGAGAACTGCAGAAAAAGAATGTTCAGGTGGCTGATTCAGATTCTTAAAAGGATCTCTAACACTATAAAAATATGGTGGGAGAGAATCTGCTTACCAATCACAATACTACTTCTAAAAACCTTTAAAAATTAGTTCAATACCCATAGGTTTACCCATAGGTAAAAGAAAGAAGAAAAATGGTAGAAGGATGACTATGGCAATAGAGAGTTTTAAAATTTTTGTTGCAGGGCACTTTTTTGGTATAATTTTTTTAAACATTTTTGAGAAATATTTTATTTTTTGTTTCCTGCCATTTTGTTAGGAATTGAACTATGCACCCCAAAAAGATATGTTGACATTCTAAACCCTACTACCTGAAAATGTGACCGTATTTGGAAATAGGATGATTACAAATTGAATTAGGCAAGGTAAAATGAGGCCATACTGGAATAGGGTAGGCTTTTAGTCCAATGACTGGTGTCTTAAAAAGTAGAGGAAATTTGGACAGCGAGAGACAGATAGAGGGGCAAATGCCATGTCACGAATGAAGTAGAGACCACCACATATTGCTGGCAAGCCACCACCAGAAGCCAGGGGAAAGGTATAGAACAGATGACACTACAGAATTCAGCGGAGGCATGGCTCAGCCGGACACTGTGATTTTCAGACTCTAGCCACCATAACCATAAGACAGTAAATTTCTGTTGCTTTAAGCAACCCAGTCTGTGGTACTTTGTTACGGCAGCCCTAGGAAATTAGGACTCTTTTGGTATAATATTTTAACGTTTTCTAAAAATATGGTTAATTATGGTAAGTAATAGTGAGGCCAATATATTTATATTCTTACTGAACTCATATTCAGTATGGTAAAGAGAGTTTAGTCTGCATAATTTTAAAACAGTTTGGGGAAAAAAAACTGCAAGTTCATACATTAAATGCTTTTAAAAAACACATGGTCTTATATAAATTTAGCATCTTTTAGAGGTTAGTTTCTCTTTTTCAGTTGGAGTAGTGATTGGGCAGTAAAAGGACATTTTTTAAAAAAGAAGAAAAATGTCCTTAATAAGTCATAGTGAATAAAATATGATGTTTAATGACTTCTCTCAGGAGCATATTGTCAACACCAACTACTTATACTTTAAGAAAGCATTTCATGTTACAAGTTGGTCAATTTAAAGATTCCTACTTATTTTTAGTCAAATTATTTTAACATTTACTTAAAAATGTTTTTCAGATTAACTTACCATTCTTTAACAGTTACTTCTCTAATCCCTTCTCCAATGTCTGAGAGTTTGAACTGAATAATCTGTCCGTGTAGAGCTTTAAAGACAAATAAGAAACGATCTCATTAAATATGTAATATATCAGAAGCTTTTACATTTAAAATTAGAAAATGTTCTCAAGCAGAGGAAGAAATTATTCCATTATACAGATAGAAAAACAGCATTTTATAAGTTTTTAAAGCATAACCATCATTCAGAACCATCAAAAATTTAAATAAATTATTTAATGACATGAAGCTACTAACACTGCCACAGAGCTTATGTTTTTCAACTTCCTAAACAATGTTCTTTTACAAGGCTATTGTGATGGTTTGAACTGTATGTACTCCCAGAAAACCATGTTCTTGAAGTTACTCCATTCCTGTGAGTGTGAATCCATTGTAACAAGGAGGCTACTTCAGACTATAAAGGCGTGACCCACCTCAATAAGGATGGGTGTGAATCCTGTTACTGGAGTCCTTTAATAAGAGAATGAAATTGAGACATAGGGAGAGAAAGCTAGGGAAGCAAGAAGCTGAAATCAAGGAAACTCGGAAGAGAAGGAAGAGACCAGCAGATGCCGCCATGTAACTTGCAGAGGAGCCAAGGGTTGCCGGTAGCTGATCTTCAGGAAGAAAGCATCGCCTTGATAATGACTTGATTTGGAAATTTTCCAGGCTTCAAACCCGTGAGCGAATAAATTCCCATTGTTTAAGCCGAATCATTTCATGGTATTTGCTTCGAGGTGCCTAGGAAACTAAAACAGCTATAAAAGGCCTTTTTGACAAATTAAGATGTTGAAACAATAGTAATGAAAACAAAATGGAACAAAGATATAATACAAAGGGAAACCAGATAGACATCCTTGTTTCTGGGTCACAAAACTTTAATAACTTTTTTTGTTTTTTTTTTGGAGATACCAGGGATTGAACCCAGGACCTCGTACATGGGAAGCAGGCATTCAACCATTGAGCTACATCTGCTCCCCAATGATAGTTTTTTCTTTTTTTTTTTTTTTTAGGAGGTATTGGGGATCAAACTCAGGACCTCATACATGGGAAGCAGGTGCTCAACCACTTCAGCTACATCTGCTCCCCTTAACTATTAATAGCCTGCTTTTAGTTACCTCTTGTATCTGTGCTTTTTTTTTAAAAAAAAAAAATTCTTTATTTTGAAACAACTGCTTTTTGAAATAAATAAATCAAATAAATGTCCTATAAGTTTGAATTTATGTTCAAACTTACAGGACAGTCACAAAAATAATACAAACCCCATGCAGAGAACTCCAAATCCCTTAACCCCCCCCCCCCCAGATCCACCAATTTTAACTTTTTGCCGTATTTTCCATATTATTCTATCTATCTATCTATCTATCTATCTATCTATCTATCTATCTATCT